>JAZHYW010003429.1:0-79781 GCA_037355805.1 Ixodes ricinus
CACGATAGTATTAATTCTTTTGGGGGTTACGTATGATAACGTAATGAAGGTTGTACGGCCCTTGAATTTTTCTTTTAGAGCGCTGGAGATTTTTAATAAAATCTAGAAATATGACCGTTTTGACTGTTTTTAGCGCGTTTTGAAGCATTTTTGAAAATACAATTATTTAGAAGGCAAACGTGACAAAACGCTTGGCCGTACGTACTAGGGTTGCCTCTAATCGTAATTTTAAGACCATGACAAGAAAGCAAAATATTGTTGTATTTGCGTATTTGTGTAAATAAAATCACCCTGTTAATTTTATTTCCAACTTGTTAAACGAGATGGCGACACTAGTACTAAATGCGTCAAACCGGAGATTTTCTTGCTGTTGCTGTTGTTGTTTTGCTCTCGAGCTCGAATGCGACCGCGATGTCTCGTTGCTCGTGGATCGGTAGCACGTGTAGCGAAAGCTCACACTGTAAAGCTCACTGATCGTGGATTCAATCCACCGGCCGCCTCTGCCCGTTTCAATCTGGATGAGCATCGTACCGGCGTGCTGTCATGTACAGTGGCGTACCAACTTGTTTTTGAATGGGGGGGCAAGACCCCCCCCCCCCCCCCCGGGTCGCATATTTTTACTATTTTGCTAGTGATGGGCCGAATTTTTGCCGAATCAAAAATTCGGTACAGAATCTTGGGATTCGGCGGAGCCGAACATTTGCTGAACTTTTCTAAATATTCGGCAAAGATGCGGCAAAGATTCGGCAAAAATACCGTTACCAGACTTAACGTTGATATTTAGTTTTTTCTCACAAAGAAAGGTTTTTTTTTAACTTAAATACAACATGTAGTGCCTATTGACACAGTTATTACTAAATAAGGTGATATTCAGCAAGATAATTGTATCGGTGTCGCTTTTGTGTGTTTACTTGCAATTTTAGTGTCTGCTTCCAGAAAGTGGCGTGACAACGAGGTTGGGTAGTAGCCGGCGCAGTCACGAATCACGCTACCAGAGGTTTGATTTTGAGACCTCATCAGCGCACGCCCGCAAGTGTGTTTACATTGTTAAAATAAAGGCAATCACTATGTTCTTACTTTCTCTGGGAGTGGCCTTTTCGTGCGCGAAAACGAATGCAACGGTTGCTGAGCCTTCACCAGGAGAGATAACAATATTGTAAATATGCATGTTTTTCGATTTGAGTCATTTGACGTCAGCTTTGCAAGAAAGTGTGCGGTCCATATTCGCAACGTGCCGTTTTTAACCTTTAAAATTCCGGTTTCTGGTGTTAGGACACACATGGACGTTTAGGAAGATGGGGAGAGTTAGGAATGTCGGATGTGCAACGTCGAGCATGATAGTTCTGTGTTTAGTTCTATGCAGATACATGAAAATCGCGAAATAACGCGAATTAAAAGGCAATCTTATTCTAGCTGTTTTGGCACAAACTATTTGTGAGCCGAAAATAGGATTGTTATAATAATAATAATAATAATAATAATAATAATAATAATAATAATAATAGTAGTAATAATAATAATAATTCATAATTCATAATTTATTTGATGAATATAATATTAATAATAATAATAATAATAATAATAATAATTTTATTTGCACATACTAGAAGGGGCCCATGTGGTGGTGTGCGGAGCTATATAGGCAGATAGGTGAAAATCCTAACGCAGAGCGCCTGCCAGCCCGCCACCACATGTGAAAAAACAAAACCGATATATAACTGTGCAGAATATACCCACTACAGAAAGTGCGTAAAAAGGAAAGAAAAGGGGGAAAACATGTATACATTATGACGAGGATGCCAGCTGCATCCCATACATTCTGGCAAGCTCTCGTGACTCTGCCCCGTTTGACGGCAGTGGGCTGCGAGCTCTGAGCGTAATTGTCAGTTGTCAGTCAATGTTTCAACTATCTCGTTGCATCAATGGAAAGGTCAAATAAAAATCACGTTATCCAGAATGCAGCGCATCATTTGTCACTTGGGCAGTGGACTGCGTAAATTACTAGTCGACCTTCTGTTCTTGAGGCAGAAAATATTGAAGAGAACCACATTAGCAAAAGCTCACAAACGCACAGTTACCGTGTCGCCTACTCCGCACCTCGCCGTAACCGCTGGTTGCACTAAACTGTACGATGGTAACCGCGCGACTGCGCGGTGTCCATTTGCGATCCATGACCCCGTCGCGTTCGTGCGCGTCCGCAGACATTTCCAGAATTTTTGCCGAATCCTTGCCGAACTTTCCTTCTAAATTTCGGCATGTGCGGAACTTTGCCGAATCTGAAGTTGGGCAGATTCGGTCCATCACTAACTTTTACGGCTCAGGTGATAGCCCCCTAGCAACGACGCTCACGCCGGATTGGCTGCTCGGCAACGCGCGGAAACTCAAATTTCGGATTCGGACGGCGCGTGTATCACTCAAAGCGCGTTACCCCCCCCCCCCCCCCCGGCCTGCGTTCACGCCGCTTCGCGGCGACAGTGTGCGGCTGCTAATTACAAAACTATTACCCACTCAGCCCCCCCCCCCCCCCCACACACACACACACACACTTCTACCCCCGTACACGCCGCTTTGCAGCCGGCAACCCAAGCCCCGCTGTCCCCCATGCACATCCGTAAATAGAGTCCCATACGATTTAGTTCAGCGCGTCGACAACATTCGTTCTTTTTCAGTGTTAATCGTAAAAAAAGAAATGTCGTAAATATTGCCAAATGCCTCGACAAAACAAAATGCTCAAGGAAAAAAAAAGAAGTAAGCCCACACCGTGGATATAACCAGGGTCTGCTACGTATGAGGCAGACATCCTACAACTAAGTTACGCTACCGCTTCGGAAACTCGCATTGTAACCACTGCCTATGTTGACGGCGGCAGCGCCTATCTCCACGAACCAGCCAATCCGGCGTGAGCGCAGTTGCTAGGGTTTGTATCGCCTGCGCGTTAAAAATATGCCCCCGGAGGTCGGGGGCGGTGCCCTTGGTATTCCTTGGGCGCCGCCGGCCAGTGTTTGCCCTGCCCAGTGGCGGCTGTTTCCGGGGGGGCAAAACACATGCCTTGCCCCCCCACTCGGAGAACTGGGGGGGGGGGCAAGCGCCCCCTTGCCCCCCCCCCCCGGTTGGTACGCCCATGGTCATGTATCACTATTGCGTGATGCACGTTAAAGTCGTCAGGCAAGCAGCGGTATACTGTACTGTCTTTCATCTCCAACGAAGACACCAGACGCCCTCAGAGCTGACTAACTTCCCGCTGTATAAACATAGACAAAACAAAATTACAATTGATGGCTCCGTTGGTCGGCACTTTTTGAACGTTGCAAAAAAGTGTAACTAGTCATCAGCAGACTCCTAGCGAAAGGCCTGATAAGGCTCTGAAGGCGATACTTTTGTTGATTCTATTTTTCTATGTGTGCTATGTTAGCGCGCGTGGTCAAACGCTTGCATACGCTACAAGCGTGGCTCGTAAGCACCCTAAGATCGTGCAGGGTTGAACAGATATGTCCTAATGTGTAGGGTGCCTCAATGTCATTCTGCTTAGGGTGATGCCACCTTTTGTAGTACCCGATGCCGACAGCACGCGCTCATGGGTAAAATACAAATAAATCGACGAAAACAAATGTCGCCACAGCACAGTCAGAGCCACAAACGCGTGCCGGGACACGCTCTTTCACGCGCTTCTGAACAAAAAAGAAAAAGAAAAACAAAAGTGTGGGACAAAATGGCCAGATATCTCCACCCTAAGCCAAGCGCACATGAAGGCACCCTACTAATATGTGTTTGGAAATAAAAAAAAATAGTTGAATGAGTTTCAAAGAAGGATAAAATACTTATTCCGAAAAACATTTATTTTATGAAACATTACTTTAGATATTTTCATTCTTTGTAGACCTTGTTTGGTGGCTAGTGGATATAAAAACAAAAAATGAAGCATGATTTCTATTATTTTGAACAATTACAATATATTTTCTTAACCAACAAACAGGTGCTTACTCTGAGACGCAAATTGAATTTTGACGTTAGCGTTTTGGCGCCCGAAACAATTTTTTTTGTTGCAAATTTAACACTTCCCGTTTTCCGGATTACTAAGAAAACCAAACGGGCCTTCAATAAGTAGAAAATACGTTTCTGCCTAAAGTGAGGCGTACGGTTTTTTTGTGTGTTTTTTTCTTTGCCTTTTTAATTTTAGGCAAAATCAAATGAACCTCTAAATAACTGTAATGTCTTCATAAGTAACCTCAGGAGTTCACTATGCTATTGGGAGTATTCACTGGCGGCCATAGCTGTGTGCGCGAATGCTGAGCGCGTGCTGATAGCGAGCTTCCACAGTTCTTTTGTAACCTGCATTCCGCACCATCAAGAGTGCCGGTCTTAGCAGCCTATTGATGTGAACTCGTTCTGAACATGCGCTCTAAACAGCACCCACAAATATGGCGTCCAGTGAATACTCCTCATTGTCCGTTATGAACACCTCTTTCAACAGTGATCTTACTATGTCACGGTGGAATGAAGCGGTGCCACTTTACCTGTCTGGAAACAAATTGGGGTGTGTGTATGTTTATACAGCCTAAAACATAGTCTGCCTCAACGGGCGACTTGTCTCCCAGCTGTAGGTGAGCAATTTAGCCAGTGCAGTACAACCGGTAGCCTGGGGTCTTTAACGTGCATCACGCAGCAGTGATACACGACCGCACGCCGGTACGATGCTCATCCAGATTGAAACGGGCAGGGTGGGGATTGAACCCAGGATGGGTTATACAGCGCGAGCTTTCGCTCCACGTGCTCCGAGCTGGTGTGCTCTAGCCCACTCGGCCACCATTCCTTTTTTTTATTGCACTTGGCCAACGATCCCTCTTCATCTGTCTGGACTAAAACACTTCAATGTGTTTGCGTTTGTCTTGCAAGTGGCGTCAAATGCGCCAGTGCACGAGGCCCGTGTCTCGAGCGGCCCTTGGAAGCAGTTGTCGGCGCAGTACTGAAATGAGCGGCCCTTGGAAGCGAATGGCAGCGGAGCACCCGCTCCTCGCACGTGTCTTGCGCGTTTCCGCAACAATGGTTGGCGGTACTTGTAAGCGTGAATTTTATCAAATGAATTTAGTTTGCAGTTGCCGGCAGCGCCTTCAACTTATGGATTTTACGACGACAACTCGAGTGCAACGTGGTTTTGTGTATTTGAGTGGTTCCTTTTCGCTGACAGGCAGACAGACGGAAAGTGTCCTTTCTTGCCACACCCGTTGCCAATCTTGTCAGCTGCTGTGCACTTGGCGCGCGATTGTGGACGAGTAGTAGAGCCGCGCCACTTGCTTGGACAGAGAACTCCTTGGTACAGTTCACGGGTAAGAAACGGTTGCTTATTGTTGCTTTTGACTCGTCGCGCAGAAGTGTGGACCTCTTCGACGAGGTCCACACCTCTGGACGTGCAGAAGTGTGGACCTCGCCGCGCAGACGTGTGGACCTCGCCACTAAATCAGCTATGCTTAGAGTCGGCACTCTGTTCCCCAATATTGCTGTGGGCGCCGCCATCTTGGTGCTTGTACAGAGCATACGCAACTGCCGATCGTCATGATTCAAAAGTGCGACTTCCTCGGCATTTTATTCGGTGTTAGGAAGCTCATGTAATATTGCTTTGCTCTGTCGTGAAGCGTTTAAAGATTTGTGGAGGACGTAAAAGCGTTTCCTGTGATTTCAGACGAATTTCAGATAACTGGCAGCCATGATTTTAAGCCACAATATGGACAAGTGTCGTTACTCTGAAGCGTAGCTTATTTAGTGGCACGAGGGAAAATCATGGCGGAACAGGGCCGCACTGAACTAGATTTCAGACGCCATGTTCTTCAATATATAGTGCCACTAAATAAGCTACGCTTCAGAGTAACGACACTTCATCATATTGTGGCTTAAAATCATGGTTGCCAGTTATCTGAAGCTTTATCTGAAATCACAGGAAACGCTTTTCCGTCCTCCACAAATGTTTAAACAGTTCGCGACAGAGCAAAGCAATATTATATGAGCTTCCTAACACCAAATCTAATGCTGAGGAAGTCACACTTTTGAATCATGACGATCGGCAGCTGCGTCTACTCTGCACAAGCACCAAAATGTCGGCACCCACAACAATGTTGGGGAACAGAGTGCCGATACTCTAAGCGCAGCTTATTTAGTGGCTCTATACTCTGTTTCAGCTTATGTTGTACCGCAGCGAAGGCTAGAAGCGCGAGCTCATAGCGTTGGCAGCTGCCCTTGGTGCACGAGAGCTTGTGCCGCCGACATGTGCCCTAGAGCAAGGAGCTCGCGCTTGTAGCTTTTCCTGCGGTACAACACAAGGTGAAACAGAGTATAGTTCTTTCCAGAAGTGGCGCGCGGCACGTGTCTCGAGCATTTCCACAAAAATGATTGGCGCCACTTTCCCCAGTATAGATGGGCTTTACTTCACAAAACCTGGGAGCGGGTTTGCAAACCAGTATGCAGACGAAGAGCAGGCCGATATAGGACATAAGTGCAAAACTGCCACTTTTTTTTTCTAGCTTTAAATTAAGCTCTGAAAATATATACATATATTTTTTTCCCGCAAAACTACGTTTGCGTGTTAAATGTGGTGGTTCAAACGGCCGGAACGCCGCACCTTGTGCTATCGATAATTTCGAACGTGGATGGACCTTCGAATTCATTCGGAAATCAGAGCTTATTCTACATTTTGTAAGCCACTGTAATCTACGTATGTACTGGCTCGTATCTCGCACCGCCTGTTGGCCGCTTCCTGCAGCGGCAGACGCAGAGCGAAGAAGATCTAGCTCGAGATCGGCGGCGAACAGCCCGTGGCCCGAGCCCACCTCGAGCGCCCGACCTGAGGGCTCCTGCGAAGCGGAGTGTGCTAGTTGAGTCTTCGCAATGGTAAAACCCTGTCCGTATATGTTCTCTTTACTGGCCACCCGAGAGTTCAGTTGATGTATTATCAAAATTCACAGTGATAGCCGAAATAATTGTCTGATAGTATGATTATAGGAGGCGAATTCAATTTGCCCTTTCTAAACTGGCTCCAGCAAAAAGTATTTTCTGGGGCAGCCCGTGGACTAACTGCACTAATGGCAAATTTTGTAACTTTGTTTGTGCTGACCCATACTGTGTTAGAATCCACTAGAGGGGCCATGTTCTTGACCTTTTCCTTATAAATGAGCCAGATCTGGTAAAGTCTACTTTAGCAATGCCGGGATATAGTGATCACAGTGCTGTCCTTTGTGAAATGAATTTGAAGCAATGTAAAAATGTGTGATAGTGCAAGTCGACATATATTTAATTGCAGAAACGCTAACTATCCTGAAATCAATGTTGCACTGGCTGCATATTTTGTCATTTTTAGAACACTTGCAAAATTCTGAGTACTTTTAAAGAGAAAAGCTTTGGAATTGAAAGATCGTTTTGTCCCTTCGTGGATTTTGACCAAAAGACGTAATAAAAGTAAGTCATGGTTTACAAAACAACTACCAACGTTTGATACAGCAAAAACAAGGGTATATCGCGCTTAAAAAAAATATCCGTCAGCTGAAAATCATCGAAAAACTGAAAGTGATCACCAGTGAACAAAACATCCAGATAGCGAAAGGAAAATCTATTTTCTTTGAGTCATTTCAGTCGAGACTCAAAAACAACCCTAAAGAACTTTGAAAATACGTAAAAGAAATAAAATAACACCACAACCAGCTGTATTCTACAGGGTGAAACAAGGAGACGGCAGGCTCTTTAAATCGACCGGAAAATTCGGTTTCTTAACCTATCGCGCTACGACTTTGTGCAGCGTTGCCCACAGATGGTGCATTTTTTTCGTAAAATTTGCAAAGAACGAACTTACCTGAGGAAAAAGTAAAGAAAGAAAAAGGCTTAGCTCCTATGGAAACGCAGCGACGCCACCGGTCTTCAAACAACACGGCGCAGTTTCGCACGGGAGACAAGAGATGGCGCAACGAACGCCGCCAACGAATGAGCATACGGCGCCGAGAGCCGGCACTTTAGCAGACGATCTTTTCGGCTAAAAAGCGGCTCGCGTTCCGCAGGCGGCGACAGTCGCGGAAACAAAAACAGGCGCGTTAACAACAAGGAACTCCAGTTCCTTGTCTGCTAAACACGCCGGCTCTCGGCGTCGTCTGCTCGTTCGTTGGCGGCAGTTGGCGTCGCGACCGCTTGCGCCATCTCTTGTCTCCCGTGCGAAACGGCGCCGTGTTGTTTGCAGACCGATGGCGTCGCTGCGTTTCCATAGGAACTAAGCCTTTTTCTGTCTTTACTTTTTCCTCAGGTAAGTTCGCTCTTTGCAAATTTTACAAAAAAAAAGCACCATCTGTGGGCAACGCTGCACAAAGTCGTAGCGCGATAGGTTAAGAAACCGAATTTTCCGGTCGATTTAAAGAGCCTGCCGTCTCTTTGTTTCACCTTGTAGAATGAACCTTGCCCATGGAAAATATATTTATTCAATATAAATGGGATAGCAATGTTATTAGAGCGCTTAAATGTTTCAAAGGCTACTGGCCCTGATTGCCTACCAACAGCATTGCTAAAATCTTGTGCTCATTCAGTGTCCCGTATCTGAAAATTACTTTTGAAAAGTCACTGAATGATTTCTCTGTGCCAGATGATTGGATGATATATCCTCTGTCGTATCAATCCGTAAATCTGGGCCTCGTAGCAATGTCTTAAGTTACCGTCCTATTTCATTGATTTCCGTTTCTTGTAAAATCCTAGAACACATCTTGTACACGTCTATTGTTAAACATATGGATGCTCACTGATTGTTGAATCCGAAACAACATGGCTTCCGGAGGAGTTATCCAGCGTCCCGCGTTTAATTGAGTTTACTCACGATTTGACTGAGGAAATGGATAACCGTAAAACTGTCGACTGTGCTTTCTTGGACTTCAGTAAAGCGTTTGATGTCGTACCTCATAAGTTATTGCTAGAAAAATTATCGCATTATAATATTAATTATCAAGTTATATCCTGGATATCCGAATATTTGCACGAAAGATGCCAGTATGTTGTAGTAAATGGAAGTAACATGTGATAGTGACAATTTCATCATTCAAAGGGATACATGGTGCGAAAAATGGCGAATGAAGTTGATCCTAGATAAAACCGTGTGCATTACTTTTTCTAGAAAACAGACAACTCCCAGTTCTTGTTACAATATCAACAACACTCGTTTAAAAACGTTTCAGATTACAAGTACTTAGGTCTTTACCTCATATCCTCGTTGAGCCCGCATTGGCATGTGGATTATACCGTAACGAATGCTTCCAAATCTTTGGGTTTCTTGCGCCGAAACACTCGTAACTTTCCACAGGTTACGCGGGAACTATTATATAAAACAAACGTGATACCTATATTAGGATATGCCTGCATTGTGTGGAACACCTCGCCCAGCCTAGAAAAAAAATCTGAAAAGGAGATTCGGAAAATCTTTAAAAGATAGAGAGTTTAGTGCAACGCGCTCAAGACAAAAGTTGAAATGAAATACACTGGAATGCCGCAGAGCAAGGCTTCGTTTAAAGTATTTCCACTGTATATTTCACTCTCAGACTGGCATACCACGTGAAACCTCCCTGCTTCCCCCATATTACCTATCCGCGCGTGTGGATCATATTCATAAAGTGCGTGAATATAGGTGCACGACTGCGGCTTTTGACTGTTCATTTTTTTCCAAGAACAGTGTGCCAGTGGAACAAATCACCCTCTGCTGTTGTCTCAGTTTTATTAAACGATGCATTTTATACTGCTTTAGGCCCGCATCAGACGGAGCAATTTCATCCAGCAACTTGACGTCGCAACACCAGCAACACGGGCCGTCCGCGTTCACACGCAGCAACCGAATTGCTACCGACTTGCTGTCATCATCATTCACTTTGAATTTTCTTGCACTATTGAGACGCCCAGCTACGCGCTAAAACGTGTTTTTATATCTTTGAATGGTGTTGAGAATACTAACTCATCTTTCTGAAAAGGTTTATTTCCAAAAACGATCCATTTCAAACCAGAACCAAGTCTTTAGCTGTCATCATCACCACCAAGGGGTGTCCCGTGAAAATATCGCGTCCCTGATTGGCTGCTGCCGCTTAGGCCCGCTTCAGACGGGGAAACTTTTCCAGCAATTTTGAGGTTGCAAGCGTGTTGTTCCCTAGCTTTCCCTAGATCGACACGAATTGCTGAGATCGGGTCCGGCTCGAAACGGACGAGCAGCTTGAACAACTCGGAGACGTTTGAAGCGGCAGCCACCAACCAGGGAAGCGATATTTTCACGTGATACCCGTGTGGTGGTGATGATGACAGCTAGAGATTTGGTTCTGGTTTAAAATGGATCGTTTTTGGAAATAAACCTATTCAGAAAAGATGAGATAGTATTTTTAAGGACATTCAAAAATATAAAAAAACACGTTTTTAGCGCGTAGTTGTGCGTCTTAATAGTGCTACAAAAGTAAAATTTCAAGATAATGATGGCAAGTCGTAGCAATTCGGTTGCTGCGTGTGAACGCGGGCCGCACGTGTTGCTGGTGTTGCGACGTCGAGTTGCTGGGCGAAATTGCTCCGTCTGAAGCGGGCCTTAAAACGGCTCCGAGTTGTTCGAGTTGCGGTACTGATCCGTCTGGCGTCGCATCAGGCTCGAGGAGGAGGAGGAAAGAAGGAGAGAGAGGAGGAGAGGAGAGGAGGAAAAACGTTGCCCCGTCTGAAGCGGGCCTTAGAAACAGTAGGCTCATTTGATTGATATGATTCCTTAAAAGATAAATCCCAGGCAGAAGTTAACACGGTAGGTTATAATTACTCAGAGGGATAGGGTTTCGTGTATCGTTTTGTTTGTTTTCAATGCCTCGATGTGTGATGGAGTGCGTTGAGTGACGCGAAATCTGAAGGGTGCTTTGGATGTCGCGAGTTGTGTCGGAATACTTTTGATCTCGCGAGGTCTTAAAATAATGTGGAAGTCTATTACCTGTTAATTTGATTTTTTTTGTGTGTGTCTATCTGCCGAAAGGGGCTGCGGGTAGTGAACAAATAAATAAGTAAATAAATAAAATAGAAGCGTTTTCAACCCTAAAGCAAACTCCCGAATGTTTATTCGGCATCTTCTTATCCATGTCTTTGTCTAAAGATTAACGCGCGCGCGCGCGCACACGCGCGCGCGCACACGCGCACGCACACGCACACGCACACGCACACGCACGCACGCACGCACGCACGCACGCACGCACGCACGCACGCACGCACGCACGCACGCACGCACGCACGCACGCACGCACGCACGCACGCACGCACGCACGCACGCACGCAGTTTTTGTACTCCGGTTTACCCCAACTCTGAGCCGTATGAAAATCAGAAGATCACACAGCACAAGCACACACGCACATACTAAAAAAAAACGCAAGGTCACTGCGCAATCACCGCGGTTGATTGGCTTTATAGCCGATGATAGCGCACGCGCAGAAAGACGACGAACGTCGTGACGCTGAACTTTTGTCGTTGCTTCATTGACACCGTTACCTTGGAGCACATGGCCGCGATCAAACCTAAAAAAGTAATCCGTTAAAAAAAAACAAAAAACATCGCTTATGCGAGTACGCGAGCCGTATAGAGAGAGCGCGAAACGGATGTAATAAACACGATTTCGGCCATTCCTCATTTGAGCGCAGAAAGGTTGAGGTGCCACCGCGATGCCGGGCAGAGATTCACGCGTGTCTCTATACTCCTTTTGCACCATATATGATGGAGAACAGCGGACCCTGACGAGGGATCGGAGTCTGTTCGACAATGCCGCGTCAGTGCCACGTGACATTCGGGATGGGCGCTGCAGCGAAGCGCGGTACGCGTATAGTCACGCCATGCGTTCGCAGGGCCATGGGATGGCTCGTAGCTTCCTCCGCGGTTCATCGTAAGCTTACACGGGATATGGTCCGAGGCGGCGACGTGTAATATGGTTGGCGCCGTGTATAATACACCCGTGAATGCGAAAAAGCGTACTTACTTTCATGGCAGTCGACAAGGGCGCCAAATACACGGAAACGTGAGGTGGGAAAGAAATTGTATACCGTCCGCCAAGAAGGCGGAGAGGCGCGTAAACCCGGAGAAGAGGAAAGTAGTGGACACCATCTCTCCAGAACCGCGAGTATAATAGTGCATAATACCAGCTCTCTTTTTAATGTCTTTGCCTTTTGTTTTCTTCCTCTAGGGTCCAGCATCGAGTATACGCCCTGACGAGGCCATAACCGACCATTGTCGGCAGCTACAAACGGCAACTGTCTGCTTTCTTTCTTTCTTTCTTTCTTTTTTTTTCACCATATTCGTATCAGGGTTTTCGATCGCACTAAGAGCAGACGAACCTGCGTACAACTGCATCCCAATTTTATACTTTCTCCGTGCTCTTTTTTTTTTTTTAGCCTTACAAAGGAGTCCTAACAAAAGAAAATGGATTAGAAAAAGAACGGAGGGAAAACAAGAAAAAAAAAAAGATCGGAGCCCGGTTATCAGAAATCGAAATGATGGCGGGCTTTTGTCGAGAACACTGTCATTATGCTTTTTGACCGAGACATTCGCTCTATATTCATACACTTCTATATTGATTCACTAGCGCCCGCTATTGCAAGTTTTTCCTCGTATGTCGTTATTACACTGCCCATATGAAAGAGACCCGGCGATGAAAATAAGATCGCGACAACTCGCATTCCGAATGTATAGTGTCGCGCTTTTGAGCAGGACAGGAAAATAGACTCATAAGCGCAGGGTCGGCCGACGCACGATGCGTTCGCGCGTTCGACTGCGTGGCAAGCAAATAAAAATCAATATTCACGAATTTCTTTTCGTTGATTCCTCACGCGACGTGAAACGTAGTCCCATTATAGCAAAACCTAGATTACACGGACACAAAGTGAGGGAGCGGTGGAGTTGAAGGCGCTCACGGTCGTCAGAGCGACGAGCTCTGGTTAATATGATTACCGAGTAGACGCAAAGTCTAGCTGCCTTTCCCTCTACTCACTGTTCTATCGCGCTGGAACAGTGACGCGTTCGAACAAACTACGTTGCTCTGGCCTCTGGCCAAAGCAACGTAGTCTTTCCGGCGGCAAAACAAAATATAATGGCTAGCCTTTCAAACTGTTGGAGGATATATAAAGACAGATGAATTGAGCAAACAAAATATCAAATTACGGCCTTTTGTTTAGACGGAAAAAAAGTAGGAAGGACTCGTGTCATCCAATCAGGGCTTACACGACTTCAAAAGTTCCCGCAGACAACTTTCCCACTAAACGCCGTCAACTTAAACAAACTAAAAAAAAAAAAGAAAAAGCGAGAGGCATGAGTAAAAGTTTTGAGCGATAAAGAGTTTCTTCTTAGCTGCACTCATTCCTTTCGCGTTATTTGTTTTGATTCTAAATTACAGACAACTTAAATGTTTTCTTTTATATATATATAAAAAAAGAGAGTTTTGTTTGTATTGGGCAACCACGTTGAAATTCGACCACTTGCAAACTCCAACTCTCGAACTTGAACGTACACCGCGCCCCTTTGATCTTCTCGTTTTCGGTAGTACCCCCCAGAAATCAAAGTCCTCGGCGTCATTCCCGAGAGCAAACGACGCTCAAATTGCAACACGCGTGGACAAACACAACAGAGAGGACGGGTCGTCACGGCCGCGACCCACAAGATGAAGAGAGAAGAGCGCACGCGAACTGGGGCCTGACCAAGTCTGGCACTCAGGCAGCGAGACAGGCAAACAATACAAAGAAAAGCACAGAGCCACTGAGAGTGTCGCATCCAGAACGGCTGAGGCCGCATCATCCACTCAGCGCCATCAATTAGCGGCCAGGCTCAAAGGGAGCCGCGCTCTGGGCTCGCAAACCCTGTTGTTGACTAGCGGCTGCAGGGACCCAAATGCCCCAAAGAAGCCTGATGTGAGCGCGGGGCTCTGAGGCTTTAGCCAGGGACGCGCAGGCTATCTAGAGTTCGATTACTCGTGAGAGCCCCGCAAAAAACCCGCAGATATCGGAGAGTAAACACGCGGCTTCCGGTCGTCGTGCGATGGTCGTCCTTATGCTTCAACAATTCGTCGTTCAGAATCATCAGAGAAAATGTATCTCTAAAGGCTTAAGGCTTACGAGACCTCCTTCGGAAACCTCACTACCAGGCATGGTGGAAGAATAAAAATCAAGATGATTTAAATCGCGACTTAAAGGAACCGTGAAACGATCTTTCTACTTTCGCTAAATACTACTTGGAATCACTCGCCTAATGTTCTTAACTGAATAAACTTGCCTTAGTTTCTCTTTCTATGCAATGGCAGTTGCCAAACAAATTCGAGAAATATGAGCATCGTTCATCCCCTCAATTTGGAACCAGAACAAGCGGTCACGTGGCCAGGTGCGTATCCTATGCCGTCAACGTTAATCATTAGCACGTGATGGGGTTGGCAAAGTAGAAAACGCATGCTGAGCTCCCGGCATTATTAGAGTTCGGATATTCTCATCACCGCTGTGGTTGGACAGGAGTCACTACCCGAGTGTCCGCCGAAGCATTGACTGTTACGAGCCGAAGTGGAATGTCCACGCACTTCTCGTGTTCAATCCATGAGCCGCGCTCGACTGTCGTCAGGCGGGTGGTTTCGATCCCACTATTAGGTCATCAAGCTTTGCGAAGACAAGACTGAAAGAAATAGTCCCCTCTTATCCTCGCAATTTCGGCGCGACAAAGAAGCTTCTGAGTCAGTGGCGGTATGTGCGAGTATACTTGGGCCAGACCAGTACGCCCCTGCAAAGTAATGAACATTCCAACCCAATATCGTTTCATGACTTCTTCAAATGAGACCGGTTTTAGTATTTTGATTTAAATCAAACCTCTCCCTCAAAAAATAATCTCGAAAAATATGTTTTATTGACCGTTTGTCTCATATTTGTTGCTTTTATGAACGATCGTTCTTGTATTTAAATCAAAAGATAATCGAGTCAGAGAGATTTAGTATTTGGCTGAACACCAGCAAAAAGAAGAGTTCTTCTGAGCAAATCGGAGCGTTGGGCTTTCTTTATGCTTTCCACTTGGTTGGTCAGTTACGCAACATTATATTGTAGGCAAATTAGAACGAAAGAAAAAAACAAAGCTTTCTCACTAAGTAAAAAACAAATCAAGTAGTTTTTGTTTTAGTATGGCGGGCTTTGCATCAATAAAAAGTTGTTAATTAAGCTGCACTTTAAATTTAGAGTAATTCTTTCTTTCGCATTTTTTTATGATGATCGCAGAGATTTGTTAATTATTCTGCCGTGTTGAAAAATGCATTACGTGATAAGGAGACACTCCTTTCTAACTAAATGATTTAAACCAAATAAATCTTATTGATTTTTTTTTGTTTTTTCTCAGAAAATCTTTTTTTTTAAATTTTGCTATTAGCATAGATAGAACTTTCTTTTTTAACGATTTTATGCAGTCGCGTTATATACTAATGAAGAGACGCCAATCGAATGTCAGACACACGAAGCGTAGTAGACCGAAGGCCGCTGTAGTGTCTAGACAGTTCTCTGCGGCCAAAAGTGGTGTGCCCTACATGCCCACATAGTCGTACGGTAGAACAGGAATCGGAACGCAAGTGGTTAAACCTGTCTTATTAATTACGAATCATAAATCTCTCCCTTTTAGATTTTACCCTCTCTCTCTCTCACTAGCATCACCTTCACTAACCTTCACATTCCTTCATACACTCCCTCAGACCCTCCTTCCTACACCTAATCATGCACTCCTTCACACTGCTTTACACATTCCTTAACGCGCCCCTTCACGCAATCTACATACACAGTTTTTCATACACTTCTCTCCCCGCCCCTACACATAGTTTTATACGGTCTCCTTCAATCACACCTCCTCATTATCGCATCGCAGTATGATATAATATTCGCCAAATATATCCCTCACTGCCGTATTCACCGGCATATCGGCGAGAGACTTAATCGAGCCCTAAATAGCGTTGCATCCCTTCACATATAAAATGTACCTTCTACACGTATGTCCTCGGCTGTCTCCCGGCAGGCAGCCACCAATATTCCCAAAGACATAAAAAAAAGGCCATGTCAGGCGAGGATCCCAACAGGGGCCCTGGGGTCCTAATCTGAACACTTGGCCGTGATTGGCCGGCACCGCACTTGACCTTGGAGCCGGCCAATCAGGGCCACCGGATTTCTCGCCGACTTTTTCGCCAAGTGTCCAGATTAGGGCCCCGGATCTGGACCCTTGACGAAAAAGTCGGCAAGAAATCCGGCGGCTATGATCGGCCGGCGGCAAGGTCAAGTGCGGTGCCGGCCAATCAAGGCCGCCGGATTTCTCGCCGACTTTTTCGTCAAGGGTCCAGATTGGGGCCCCAGGAGGGACGGTTCCGTCGCCACCCACAACGGGCCGAAGGCATCCATGTTTTGAAATGGCGCGCCTACCTGCTTGGGGCTGCGTGCTCGGAAGACGTGGCAGTGCTGCAGGCCCGCTCGTAGTTTGGGCTCCCGGGCGAGGAAGGCGAACTGGTGCTGGCCGGGGCTACACGTGCACCAGCAGATGCGACGCACGGCGTGCGCCATCAGCACCACCTGCGCCAAAACAACAAGGAGGCCGCTGGAGCTAAGGCCTTAGCTGGAGCAAGATACGATGTCTCCGTAGTTACGAGAGACCAGCAAACCCCGTTAGGGTCCGAGGCGTCGCACGACGCCTGACTCTGTGCGGGCAGAAACTGGAGAGGAGAAAACTATAACGCAGGAGGACATCAGAAGGCCGAGCTCTGATAGGAATGATTAGAGGGTATACGTAAAGCTAGCTGCCTTTGTCTTCACTACACTCGTCGAACGCGTTAAAAAGCGGAACGCTGGCGTTCGGCGTTCGCTTACGAACGCGTTTGACAAGTGCAGTGAAGGCAAAGGCAGCTAGCTTTGCCTCTACCCACTAATCCTTCTAGTCAGGGCTCAGCGTTATGGCGTCCCCGCGCGCTCTCATTCTCTCCTGTCCCTCAGTTTATGCCCACATAGTCTACACATGGCTTGCATATGACGTCACCGAACTATGCTGGTGCTCATTCCTACTTGTTCTCGCCGAAAAAAAAAAAAAGCCTGTCTTAGACAGTTCGTCCAATGCAATGAAGGTAAAATAGCCCTTGATGTTTTTAATAAAAAAAATCTATGTCACATGAAATCATGTCACATAACGTGCTCACGTGACGTCAGGGTATCACGTGGCACTACGATCTAAAGCTGTGGGTGGTTTTTATTTGGGCCCGTCCTCGTTTCAGCCTTCTCGTTTGGACTTTCTCAAAAAGATCATTCTCAAAACGTCCTTCTCGCGTGGGCCCGCCGCATTTCATCCGTTCTCGCTCCATCCTTCGCGTTTCGTCCTCCAAGAAAAAAAAAAGTGAAATGAGGGCACTTCGAGGTGTCGGTGTTATGGCTGGGTCATCGCCTATCTCCGAAGAAGCTTCTCCAACTCCGCCCCTCCAACCTCCAACTCGCCTATACGCGAGCGCTCACATACAGACGCACATGTGCTAATTAGTCCCGCGGTTTGGCTCATGGTTCCTGGAATACGTCCCTTCTGCTCTTGAAACATGCAAAAAAGATTATGACCCATTCGTTGGGTTGTCCGGAAGTGGTACTAGCAGGCGCTAGGCAATAAAATATCGAACTGCTCTTTAGTGTCAAAGCATGGCTTCGTACGTCTCTCTTTTCCCGGGTCGCGGGAGGGTGCACCCGGAGTGCCCCCCCCCTCCTTTCCCCCCACACACACGCTGTACTCTACTGTTCCTTAAAGTGGACTGCAGCGTACGCTACGAGCCGTAGGAGCAAATCCAGGACTGAAAACGTACCACGCGCCATTCGGCCATAGTGCGAACACGACCAAATGCACATAAAACCCCATCCCCCCCCCCCTAAAAAAAAAAAGTTAGAGGAAATTAGAGCATTTCTTATGAGTTGTGAATGCGGAAGCATGAACGTCGTTGTTCTGCTCCCTTAGTTCGTCTGTGGCGTAGTGGCGTGGACGGCCACGTTTCGTCGGCCGACGGCCGAGCGCGCGCTCTCGTGAAGTGACTGCACCGCGCTGAGCTCGGCCGTGAAGCCTCTCCGGAGTTTGCCCGGGCGGGGGCTGTGCGGCCAGGCGGCCAGACCCGCACCGCCGCACCTTGCCGGGCCGTTGCGTCCGCTAGGCCGCCATGGAGAGGGCTTCTCTGGTGGCGTCCCTTGGAACTACGCCGCACGACAGCCAATGGTAGCCTCGTTCCCTGATGACGCGCGCCAGCCAATCGGAGCCTATCCATCAAATTTCTGCTACATACGACTTTGGGACAGGAGAAGGAGCCGTTTGGCGCAACTTCAAAGCTGATGACGTCGGTTCGCGCCATGGGACAGTTAATGCTTTCGCATTAAAAACGGCTTGGATGTTTTGAGAAGGTTCAAACAAGAAGGTCCAAACGAGAACGGGCGAAATGCGAAAGAGACGTTTTGAGATATAGCCAAAGCTGTGTCGTCGATTTCCCCGCTGAACATGGCTGAAAATTTGATGTCGCGTGACATCAGGAAGTCACGTGACGTTATGACGTCACGCTGTGAGCAAACCAACACGAGCCAAAAAGGCCTGCGGACGGTTTCCATGTGAAGCAATCGCCAAAACAAATTCGGACCTGCGAAATGCATGCTACTCAGCAGCAGGGCCACCAGAATGTCCCCTGGTGTGAAGTCACTGCAAGCCATCGTACCCGAACTGAATACAAAAGAGGGAGAGCTTGGATCCCCTCCTTCGACTGGCTTCTCCTGCTTCTGCGTTGAAGCAAAGGCTAAACGTATGATCTGGATAGCTTTGATAGCTGATTCCCGCTGCACGAACGTTCGCGTAGCCGAGTAGCATCCTAAAGTAAAAAGCTCGTGCTTTACTTATACCGTTAGAAACCGAGGGAGAGGGAGACGACAGCGCGCGGGGACGTCAAAACACCGAGCTCTGATTGGATTGATTAGTGGGTGGACCCAAGGCTAGCTACCGTTGACTTCAATCACTGTTCGAACGTGTTCGAATGCGAACAGCGAATTCTGGACGCAGGCGTTCTTCGTTCGAAGACTGAATAGAGACAAGGGAAGCTAAACTCGGGCCCCGGGGCCAACTTTTGCTGGCAATGCAGTCAAAGGTACGGGCACGCGTGACATCTCCCATTTGGAGCTCTGGTCAAAGCCGTGCACTTTGATACAAGTTTACAAGTTTACGATACGGTATACGGTACGGGCACGCGCATACAAGTTTACGAGCTCTCTAAACTTGTATGCGCAAACACACAGGATGAACACGAAGGAGTGGACAAGGACAAGCGGTTCTCCTTGTCCTCTCCTTCGTGTTCGTCCTTTGTGTTTGCGCATACAAGTTTACTCAGTACCATGAACCAACTAGCACAACAACGAATACTGCTGAGTTCTCGTCTCCTCTTCTCTTTTCAGTTTTTAGCCGTATCTTCCTACGGTTCATGTCGAGGTGAGACCTATAACAAAACGAATTTTCCGGTTTTCGGGAACATATAGATCTGCAGATAGTGGCCATCACCACTCCTCGGTGTGATGGCTGTTGTAGTAAGTACACGCGCTGCCTTATTTTTGACCAACAAACCAAAATTTAGTTTTCTTGACGTGTAACAAAAGCAGCTTTATATTTTGTTCAGACCCGAGGAGCCTCGCGAGTAGTTCATGCTCGCAAACCATGTCCTATTGTTACCTCTTGTCGACACTCAATATTTAACAAATATTGCTAACAGAACGTGTTGGCACCTGTCACTGTGGGCTGTGTTTGCGTTTCAGATGCCCTTCGTCGGTTCAACATGTAAACCCCTAGCGATTGAGGGGTAGTTTCTCCTCGATTGAAGGGTACGAAGGAGAAATCGAGGAAGCTGAGCAGGATCTTGGCAGCGCCGGGCGAAGCATTCGTATAATGCATAGTCGTCGGTCACCTTGAAGCACCGATGACACAGAAGCAGTTAAATACTGACCCGGAAAACACTGCGCCGCGCGTTTCGCTGCAACGGGAAGCTTCATTTAGTCCACGGTTACAAACCCATCTGTTCTAAGTCGCAATCTCTCGGACGGCTCTATTGTTTCGGCATGAGCGGTGGGGCGGTGCCCGACTAACGGGTCTTCTCTCTTTTAGCAGAGAGATCTCAACACACCCGCCGCATTCGAGCGAGGGGAAGGACCAGAATGATGAATTGATAGAAACAATAAAGGGGAAAGTGGCCGGATTCTAACCAGGCCGGGGGCGAGCCTCTACGTCGGCCTTCAAGCTTGTGATGATGATATGATTTCCGCCCTTCACTCGCAACGCCGATAAGGGTCACGGCTAACATCACCCAGACAGAAAGCCGTATAGCGTTGAATTTCTACGTACCCTACTGACGGCCAGAGCGGGTCGCATATTGGACTCCTTTTCTGAGTGGTTGAACTCGTGTTCCAGCCCAAAGCTGACGTAGCGCTCGTGTTCCATATATGCCCCGTGCTGGCCCTCAGCGCGTCAACTATAAACCTCAGCACTACGGCTTTTAACGGGTTGTGCTGTCAGGGCCTGCCACGATCACGCTTTCCGTGGCGCTCAGACTTACCACCATGCTATATAGAAGCACCACGACGAAGAGCCATACCATATATAGGGTTGTTCGTTTTCGGGTAAAACCCGATTTTACCCGATTTTTACACCCCGAACATGGTTCAGGATATTCGGGTTAAACCCGATTTCTCCCCGAATTCCAAAACCACATAACAAACCTATGTATTTTTACGCCGCACGAAGTTTGCGGTGCACACACGCTATCTCCTACCCTACCTCGGGACAACAGTGACTCATAGTTCATTTCACAAGCTGCGTGCAGCACTGCCCTCAACTAACCGCCCAACGAGCACGCCTAACTCACTGTGACATTCTACGGAGGCCGGCTGAAGAAAAGCGACAATAGGCGTTGGGAGGGACATTTCCGTCCTTCCGCTGTGCAGGTGGAACCGCCTCGGCACGGCACGTATCTTCGGCCCAGCTGCACGGGGCTTGTGAAATGCACTATCAATCCCCCTTCGACCGCTGTTAGGTGTCGACGCCCAGCGGAGTCTCTCGGGTAGCATGGCCATCTCGCTGGCGGTCTACCTTTCTCACGTACAACGTCCAAGCCAGTCAGTCGCGTAAACAGATCGGGACAACTTAACAGGTTTATTCCATAGCGAAATATCTGATCGAAGACGACCGTCCCTCAAACAGCCGGGGTTCTTGTTGACACCTGAGGGAGAGGAGGATTCCATGGGAGATGCCTCCATCGAAACGACCGACGGCAATTGGAGCTGGAGAACCCTGATGTCCCCCTGATTACCACCTTGAAACAGATCCCTAATTTTAACACGTTAGCATTAGGAAGCTCGAAATACCCTGCGAAAAAAACAAAAAAAAACTAATGTATTACTGAGTGCATTAGTAAATTTAACCCGAAAAAACCCGAATTTCGGAATGTTTCCACAAAAAACCCGATTTCTCCCCGAATATCAGCTTGAAAAATAGCACCCGATTTTTACCCCCCGAATTGAGAAATATATAAAACCCGAAAACGAACAATATATAGTGCTTAGAAACACGCGATTCTACAGGCTGCAGCCAGAGTCGCGTACTTCGCACACTTTGAGTGTACGTATAACATCAGCCATGTAATTTCGAACGCAACCTTAACGGCGAAAACTATCGTTACAGACTAGTCCTAAGCAGCTCATCTAGCCACATGTGCGTTTCGATCACTAGCGAAGCACCGAGGTGGCCCCCGTTTATTGTTGCTACTTCGGTCGGGATTCAAACCTGCCAAAGGGCGATACATAGGCTGGCGCTTTGCTCTGGAACAATACCACATAGAGATAGAAGGCCGCAGTGCTGGACTTTCCACGTCACCTACTGAGGGCCCGCGCGGGTCACAGACTGGAAGCGAGTGCTGCGGCAGTGTACGGCGGGATCTCGTGCCCCGATTGATTGAACGCGAGTTTCGGCTGAACGTTGACGCTGCACTCGTGTTTAACATGTCACCTGCCTTGGCCCTCACTGGGAGACGTAGAAAACTCAACGACTTTCTCTTTACTGACGGAAACACCGAGGCGGCTCTAATATTATAAGGGCTTTCGCATGAAGGTGTTACACTTGCACGGCGTTCTATCGACCGCTGTTCACTACTCGTGACTTTTGCATCGATGAAGTTGGAAGCGCAGGCAGGCTTAAGATCAATTGCACGCGGAACAACCTGCAGAGATTCTTCCCGATGTTGTAAACGGAGGGTTAAAGTGGCATTCCAATTTTTTCCTTGAAATATTCTTTTTTTATATAATCAAAGTCGGCTTTTTCTACCTACTAAGTCACCGTGGTAACATATTACCATCGAAGTGTATGTCTTCACAGGAACCTTAAAGCTAGACAGCGGGTCGCGTACCCCTCCATCGCTATCCTATGCTTAGTATGCCTATGTGCCTGTAACGCTAAACTTTGCGATACGTTTCAGAGAAAGAACAACATAGACTTTAAGCACTGAAGCACTGGCAATAATAGACGCCAGGGAAGGAACAAGACACGCACCAAAGCAAGACAGTCTTGGACAGCTCCCGCGAATAACCTCGAGACACCAGTCGTGTGAGCTCTTCCTCCGGAGCACTCTACGTTGCGATGACGAAGGGTTAAGCAGGTAAGTGAACTCAGTGACGACTCGAAAACTTGAAAGCGAACCTCAACGTCACAAACAAACCGCCAAACCGGCGTCGCGACGACGGAAGACTCGGAGCTATGTTTTCTGAAAGAAGCAAGCTGAGGCACCAGCTTGCGACGTGGCGTACCGCCTGTCGCCGCGCACTGAAAGAATTCCGACAACCAAAAGACTGCCAAAAGCGCAAGCAAAACGACAAAAAAAAAAGAAGAAGAAAACCGAGTAAGACATCTTAACTCGTCGTCAGCGCTCGGTTCAACCCGGCAGGTTCGCGAGCACAGTGGGTCCCTCCCTCGCCCGACGACAGCGGCGAAGATTTATAAACGCGAAGAGAAAGCGGTTTATCCGGTCCGAGACAAATCGGAAAATCGATGGACCCACACACCTCTTCCCACACACGCACGACACAAGGCGCACGAGGCAAGATCCGGAGCGCCGAGTTTCTCTCCCGCCCTCTCGCGCGCGGTAACATTTGTTCGACGATGTCGCCAGGTGGATAGAGTAGGAGCGACGACCCCTTAATTCCGGCAATCCCGGTTCCATTTCACTTCTCGCTCGGCCCCGTTCGCCGTCTTGCTTGGGTTCAAAACGAAGCTCGGCAAACCGTAATCGAATCGAATGTCAGGCGCGCACCCCTGCTGACTAGTCAGTTTACAGCTGTCAGGGAACGGCCCCCGACACGCGCCACATACATATACAACAAGCAGGCTTATATCCCTATCGTTTTAGGGCTCGTTGACACAGTCCCGTTTGTTTACGTTGCGTTATGTTGTGGGACCTTTAACAGAGGAGTCGGAACTATATGAGATATTGGGGGGGGGGGGGGGGCATTTGCGCTCTCTCGTTCGTATTGTTAAATATATATATATATATATACATATAATTTTGTTTTTAATATTTGGGGGAGGCCTAGTGTTTCGACGCCACAGGGACGTTATAGGCGAGTTACGACCGCGCCGGGACATCCGTGCTTTGTATGAAGCGCGGCAAACAATTCAAGGACCAGCTTTGTATGCGGAACACGAAGCACGGATACGCGGCCCGGTGCCTCGCGGTCGTATCGTAATGCTACGTAAAGAAACGTAAGCACAAGCTCCTGTGTGAATGGGCCTTTATCCGCGTCAACGTGAAAGCAATAATATATTTTAACGGGAGTGATTTGTAAAGGAAAATGTACATTGGCAGCCAAGTATGAACAAGCAAGACCGTGGCCGGGTGAACGGAGAAACCTATCACCCTGTCTGCCACCTGTCGGGACTAAGCGCCCAACGGTCGGAAAATATGCCAACAAGAGCCATGAGCAAGAACCGAAACCAGGACCACCAACAACCTCTGTCGCAGAGAAAATGACAGGAATCGCCAATCACCAAGTAGTATTGGGGTGAACGTAAAAGGCATTTTGCGCAAAAAAAAAAAAAAAAGATAACCGTTATTCTAACTTCTCACACAATTTAGAGGAGGTTCATTTTTCAACTAAAAATTTCCGTCTCCCGATGACATAATTAAGCGAAACCTTATAACAGCGCGTTCAGTGTGGGACCAACTGGCGAGGATGTGGTGACGGAAATAATTCAGCTTCATTCCTCTGTGCCGGAGCCCAAGGGGTCCTGTGGTGACTGTTAGAAGCCAACATTAGCGGAGACACACGCACACTATGGTACAAGAACTCCCTTACATTTCCGAACTTAGGAAAGCGAGAATGCGGGTACCGAGTAGAGATATCGCGCATGTACGCAAAAACTTAAACATTAAAAAAAAAATGAGGGAGAATTTTTACGTTTTGCTTGGTGCCTCTAAAGTGGAATTCCCTTTTGAGTGAGCTCTGCCCGTCGTCTCCTCGCAAATATCGTCGAGTTTAGTTTTTATAGCACAAAAGCATTGGTCCATTCTTGAACCAATGCTTCTGAATATTTTCATAAATGATCTAAACACCTGTGTTCAGCATTTAGGCATATTACAGTATGCAGATCATATCAAATTGTTTCGGCATATCTCATCTATGCATGACGGTGACATGCTGGTGAACGATGTTAAATAGGTTCATAACTGGAGTTGCAGGAACATGTTGACGCTTAATTCTTCTAAAACTGTCGTTATGTTTTTATCTAGGAAGTTGGACATATACATTTTTGTTACCATCTTGTCAATGTTCCGTTACGAACGGTCGAATGCGCCCATGCCCTCGATGTATACGGTATACAGACTCTCATTTCTTTTAATGTACATATTAATAGTATTATGACTGCCTCTTTTCGTGTACTGGGTGTTATTTCTAGAATTACGCGAAAGCTTTCCACGTCAACCTGCACGTTTCGATTATACTTTTCGTTAGTTCGGTCCAAGCTGGAGCTTTCCTCGGTTGTCTAGAACTCTATGGTGCGTACAAGCCAAGTGAGGGTAGAAATTGTTCGAAATCATTTCTTTCGAATTTTTGTGTGATCGCTATATTGGTCGCACGGTTTATTATGAATGTAGGAGACTTTGGAACAATGCAATTGCCCTACTTCAAGTTCAAGAAAACGTGAAAGAAACAATTTTTTTTTGTATAAATGCCTTTGTGGATGCCCTGATTTTACGTCATCTATACATTTTCACGCTCCAATGCGAGTTTTGCGAGTTTCTTTGTTAATTAAATCATCTCAGTTAGCCCAATGACCCGCATAACTTGTTTAACACCCTCGCTTCAGCAGGTATTGACGTTTTTACTTACTTTTTTTTAGCATTTAAGTCTTTTCAGACTAATTTGTAATCCCACTGTTTGCGCATCATTGCCAAGGCATATCAGATACTCATAAGCACAAAAAATAAACAAATGAACGAATGAACGAATAAATGATTGAATGAATAAAGAGGAGAATGGTCAAGGCGAGATGTTAGCCTCCCAGAGAAAAGAATAGCTGTCTCAACTTTTGGCAAGAAAGGAAAACCAAGAAAAACCGTAGAAGAACATGGTGCTGTAAACGTTACATAATAGTGTAAAGTTAGCTTTGAGTATTTTGACCACAGGCCTCCCTTTTCGTACGATAGGCTGCTGTAGCTGCCTTTAGGCAATCCGTCATTGCTTGCAGATTCTTTGTTCTCGATGACCGTGATGCATGCAGTCGGGAAGAGAAGGGTCCCCAGACAGAGAGAATCTGCAGCCCTTCGAGAGTGGCGAGAAGCGTCTCACGGCGGTTTCTCTGTGCAACGCCAAAGAATGAGGTCTATGTCTTTTGCGGCACCACAGGCGCTGCAGCCTGGGATTGTTTATAGTAGAGTAGCTAAATGGCGGAGCCATAGGATCGCCTTCCTTTTCCTTTCGCCGCCATTTCGTCACTGACAGAGGAAGGATCACATGCGCCAAATTTTACTTTCGTTCTTGAAGGGAAGCCGCCTTACGGAGCGCCGGATTTGGGGCGGGACATGTAAGTTTCGCTTTGCGTTCGCGAAATGTAGGCCGCTGACGAGTAGGAAGCTTCTTGAACCTTGAGATGTTGTTCGTGCTACTTAGATACGTGTAATTGCATTATTTGTATAACGCGAGCGCAGTGTCAGAGCGGCCTTGAGCAAGCAGACAACATGACAACCACGACGACCAAGCCCGCGCGCGTGCGCTTTCGATGGATCCATTCGGGAGATGAAAGACTAAGCATGGGCGGCGCCATCGGAGCATGCGCAGTGAACCGCACATCATCCCTTGCAAGAGCGACGTTCGCTTTTACCGCAATGTTTTGCATATTATACAGTTACATCTAGTGAGGTCGGGCGTTGAATGAAACGCAGGTGGGCTGCAGTTCGGACACAGCTTACTCGTAGCCGGTAAAGTAGTGCGCGGTGAGGCCTGCTGTGTACGGTGGCCATCCATCTGCAGTTGCTGAGTCAGGATGATATGCTTTAGCTATTTTTTGGACAATGGTATTTCGCGAATTCCATGATTAGTTAATCTTCATGAGCCTCCAATCTTCCTGAGATGCAGAGGGTAAAGGGATCGACTGCAGTTGAATTGAGATGCCTGCCTCAGCCGCCGAGTGCACTTGAAGGGCAATAGTACGGACTAGCGGAAAGGTTCTTTCCAGGTTAGCCAGTTGTGTCAAAGCTGTTTCACATGGCGAGCTTCACGAACTTCTGCCACACGAACCAAGGTCTCATGTCACCTCCTTTTCTTAGCTTGGGAAATCGATAGTTTCGCGGTAGAGAATATGCAATAAGAAAAGAGAAACAACCTGTTTGATGAAAGCATTCCTGCCAAGCCAGCTATCCAGTCACACGAGCGATAGACGCGTAATAAACTTGTTAAGCACACGCCGTGTTTTCTAGGCTCGCCGATCGCGCCTTAACATATGCAAAATTACTTTTTTTTTTGCTTTGGCTTGGAAAAGTGACTTGCCTGAGTGAGATCTGACTCGACCAACCGCCCGCTCTGCATTGAAAGTCGCGATAAAGCACGTTCAAGAGGCTTTTAGTTGCTCCTCAAATCGATTGACCAAATTTACATAAAATCTGACGCCCCTCCCCCGACACCCTCTCCCCCAAAAATAAAAACTCATCCCGGCCTCTTTTTTTTTCCTTTTTTAATTAGGCACATTTTTTTAGTCTCGATCAGACAGTAAATCAATTTCGCAAATAATGAAAAAAGTACGCCCCGTGTGAACACACGTACAAGGCAACCGCAAACACTGACCACAACCGCGTACACGCAGCAATGTTCTACCGAGTACCGTAGCGGGCGGCGAGCGAGCGGAGGGGAACGCAAAAACAGATCGCTCGTAAATAGGACCTCAACCGCCCACTTAGCGACGGCGGTCGCTCTAAAACGCCCACCCCGGGGACCGCCGAGCGCGGATAACAATTCCTTTCCCCGGGGCCGCGTCAAGCGCGCGCTCCTTGGCGTCGCAAACTTCCCGGTGACAAACTGCGTTCCTGTTCCTCCTCCTGTGCCTCGGAAGATGGATGACTCCCCAGCAAAGGGCGACGGCTCCGAGAAGGGGCCAAGCGCGGGAGACGGGGAACGACGACGAGACGATGGACCGAAGCGAACGGCATAGATACATATACGAGCCGTCGCAGCCAATCCCATACCGTGTGGATATCACGTGACCTTCGGAGCCGACACAACGCTAACGATGGAGCCAAACCAAGCAGCGCCAAAAGTTGCCGCGTCTTTGAGGCGCTTTCGTCCACTTTTGGGGCTGCTTGATTAGTTCCATCTGCCCGTACTGTCGGCTGTGGTCGGACCTTAATGCGAAAAGGAGTATAGATAGGCTGGGATGGACCGTGGCGTCCCCTCCAGTCCATCGTAGGCTAAAACGGGGTAGTACGCGCGCGCTCGGAGGGAAAGAGAGCGGTCGCGCGACTGCGGAGCTGCGACAACGAGGAACGACAGTAAGGATAGCAGAGAGGACATCGTTCGTTCCTCTCTCTTTCTCCCTACAAATTTGCCTAATTGGGGACACAGTCTGCCGGAGCCAGAGCCCGAGGCGAGACACGAGTGATCCGACGTCGAGAAATGGGGTCCCCTTGCGACGCGGCGGAGGTGCCGACACCGCTCATTGAGGTCGTCTGGTTTGCTAAACATAAACCCTCACAAAGCTGCGAAAAAAAAAAAAGGCACACACACAAAATAATAAAAGGAATTAAAAAGAAAGCAGTAACCGCACTGACACCTGATGACACACGTCACGCAATTTTGCTCGCGATTCTGTAGCTCCGACGTCACTCGTGAGGAGAAATACGTGTAGTGAAAGCTGCGGAGCTCAACGCCTCAACTGCGAAATCGCGAGAAAAAAAAATCGCACCATGTAAATCGGGCTAAAAAACACCAATCTCCCCCCCCCCCCCCCCCCAAAAAAAAAAAAAATTGACCGCATTTTTACGTGGTGAATGATGTTGATTGGGGCGAAGCTCTGGTGGTGCTTGTCTGCGTAGACGCTGAGCCGCAGCATGCGGAGCCTTTCGTTCGTTTTCATCCATGTCAGAAAGAAAATGTGTGGTATGGAACGTGGTTATATACGCATTTGAGCATTTGACCGCAGCGCCCTTTCGTCTATAAACGTTGAGCCAATGCATGCAAAGTTAACGCGATTATATACGCATTTGACCGCAGCGCCCTCTCCTGTATAGACGTTGAGCGGCTACATGCAACGTTTCATCCATGACAGAAACCCCAGCTCTTGAGTTACTACCACATCTCAGAGCCCCCTACTCGTCCCGCAGTCGTGGCCGAGTGGTTAAGGCGATGGACTAGAAATCCATTGGGGTCTCCCCGCACAGGTTCGAATCCTGTCGACTGCGCAAACATATTTTTTTTTTTTTTTTCTCTACACGAGCACGTGAGCACGTAAGCTCACGAGCACGAGCACGAGCACGAGCACTGGACGCCAGACGGACACTGGACGGACGGACGGGCATGGCTAGCCCCTAAGGAGCTTCGCCCCTAAAAATATCCGGGTTCCGAATCACACGAACAAATAAAATTAAAAAAAGTGTCGTGTCTTTTTTTGGTTTTTGGCAATCGTTCATGCGAAAACACTTCACTCTTTTTTTTTCTTCCTTTCCAGAAAAGAAAGCGATATATCCGTAACACCACGAGACAGTCCTGCGCGACAACGACCGACCTCGGAAAAAAACGCGGGACGTGAAAAGCACGTATAGCTCGGTCTCTTGGAAAAAGATTGCTTCGGGGAGAGGCGCGAACGCAAGCCGGAATTAAAGCAAATCAAGAACACCGGCGCGCAACGCGCAAAAAAACTCGGAGGAAGACAAAGCGATCGGCAGACAACTGCCGGAGCTATCGCCGCGTCGTCTGCGAAGAACTGGATCGCATTCGAGAGAGCCGAGAAGGGGAGAGGATCTGAAAAGAAGGCGTCGCTAATGGTCATTCCGATCGTAATGGGAATTGTGGTACCTCGAAGGAGAGACCAATAATTCCGCACACTGAGAGAGAAAAAATAATAAAGGGGCTTCTCATTTTTTCCGCAATGGTGATACGTGTGGAACAAAGCGGACGAGGGTGAACGCTTCGGATCTAAAGCGTTCTCAAGAGCGCCTCGCAAGCGCGTATCGCGTTCGGTGGCCGAGAAAGACGTGTTTTTCGAGACACGCACTTCTGATGGCGTTACGTATCCGTCGGTCGATCTCGAAAGGATATTTTTGTCGACGTTCCGCCGAGTCTCGTAGCGAAACGTTTACGGCGACTGGAACGCGTCTTTGACCGTTGTGTTTAGCGTCCCACCTCGCCCATACATCAAAAGTGGTTCCGAAGTGGAAACAAAGGATGTCACAGAATCCGGAGTGTTACGCTGTTGCTTGTCGCGTTCCATGCGGTTCCTGCTAGAAGTGCCGGTAAAAAGGACGAGCGACTGCGAGTGTCGCTGTCGTCGCGGCGTCCCAACTGCTGGATGCGGAAGCTTCCGTGGACTGTGACATTGGAGAGCGACCTGCAGCCAAGGAGGCTACAGGGGGTACGTTGCAATATTGATGAAGCCTAGTCATAAAAAGTTTAAACGATGTTGTAGCCAACGTGACCGTAGATCTCTCTGGCAATGGGTGCTGGTGACATGTCACGTGCGAGATAGATGGTTGATTGTAGAAGGATTCCTTGGAGGGTTGCGCACGCTCCGTCCGGTAGGTTTTATCAGAACGAAGGCTATACGTGAAGCGAACAAGCAAGCAAGCGGTTGAGGCGGATCACGAGCAGACGACACACCGCTGCTGGTACACGGGACGATCAGTGCAATCGCCGCAATCGCAACAGAGAAAACGATAGCCTGGCTGGCCTGGCGTCGCCGGGACGCTAATTTCCTCTGGCTACGGGATGGGCGCTTGCAGCGTGGTCGGCTGCAGCGATCAGACTGGCTTTTCTTCAGCGGGAGTTGCCTTTCATCGGTAAGCCCTTGGCGCATTACACACACATAGTTTTACGATAACAGGAATCGATCAACAATTATCTTAGATCTCCGACGGTCGCCGAACTGCGGAAACGATGGATTTCGGTCGTTGATCGCAACGGTGGCTGGACCCCATCGAAGTGGAGCGTGGTGTGCTCCGTGCACTTCCAATAGTCAATAAAACATGTTCCGAACGTCGAGTAAAGTTGAGCTGGTTCAATTTGTCACGACCGCAATAAAACGTCCCAGTGGACGACCTGCATACAGGCCGCGACGAAAAGAAAAAGCCAAACGTATCGTAGTGTGATATAACATGAGCGCGATGACAGCGCAGCTATCATTTGCAGGCGAGCGCGGAAATCATCGCCGTAAAATGCGCAAGTATTGGTCCATGCTGTCGGGTCGATATAGTTACGCAATCATGTGTGTATATAATTTATTCTTACTTTGGCTACTGTAGTAATTAGTGGCCGGGAGATAAAAAAGAATACTCCCCGCAGATGCACGGTACATTACCCAAAAGACGCCAACAGGCAATCATTACAGCGCTGACGTTCCACGTTGAATACTATCGTTTTCAGGACGGTAACGGTCTGTAGAAAACAGAATGCATTTACTTTATAGTTGAGGGTACATAACGAAACGCAGCAGCCGTAGAATCGGTCGGCTGGGCGCGGGCCACAGTTTCTAGCTTGATGACTGATAAATAAAACCCACCAGCACCACGCTCGCTGCTACCCGCAACCATAAACAACGCGACGGTCATGTGCTGTGGTCACGTTGGCCCGATACATGAGGAGGGTAAGGAGGGAAATGAGAAAGAGGCGAGGCGACAAGGGAGCATTAGGGAGCATGGGTTGTGGAGGCTACGCGGCTGACGTCATGCACCCTCCTACCCTTCTAATCTCCTTGCCTGCAGCGGTACACGCGTCTGCCACATCCAGCACCACTGCTGGGACGCCGCCAGGATCGCCAGGATCGCGGTTGGCAACATGAAACTTCTGTGACGTCATCAGGTGGAAATCGAGGGACGACATTTTTGGACGCGGTAAGTCGGAGACGCCTTCTCGTCTGTCGCCCCGAAGGCTGGTTTACACAATTTGCGTTCGAGTGCGGTCGACTGTGTTGGAACCGCTTGCGACCGCTGACGACGCGAGAAAACGCACTGGCGCCATCTATCGCGTAGCCCTGGAAGAATATCCGATCCGCGTGTATTTTAGGCATCAACTTTTAGCCTGCGTCCTCGAATAGTTCTGACAATCTTTTAAGGGACCATTTCTCGTAGATAGCGCGGAGGTTTGATCTCACCAATGCTGCATAAACTTGAGTCTAGTAATACGCAGATCAGAATATTTCCAGGGTAGCCGATAGCTGGCGTCAGTGTGTTCTCTTGGTAGCGGTTACGAACGGTTGCTCAACACAGTCGATCACACTCAAACCTGAACGTGTGAACCAGCCTCCAGGCTCTAGGGTGTTCTTTTTTCAAGTTGTCTCCCGTATGTTGCAAGTGAAACGGCTACCGATCATTGGGCACATTTCCTTGTCATAAAAAATGAATAACAAAAACACCAATCGACTAAAGAAATAAAAAAAGAAGAAACCCCGAAATGTTGAACTTCTTCTCGAACAATTAATCAAACGCATAAACTATTGTTTTCGGTTGATGTGGATCATACGCAGAAAGGAGATGTGTATCCACGGCTTGCACCTGACGTTATCGCAACATGCGTGATGGTAATTCATCTACGTGCTCAACAGCAAGACCACCGTAATAAAGGTTGACGTGACGTCAATGCAAGCCACGATGAGAGAAAATGACAAAACACTAAAATGAAAAAAAAAACATTTTTTAAAGGATCTTGATGGGACACAAAATTTGTTATGTACACGAAAACTTCCTTTTTTTGCGCTCAATATTTACTTTGTTAGACGCGTTATAGGTGGAGGTCACAGCCAGCTCTAACCTACATATCAGTGACCCCGCCCATTATAACTAGATTGGCTTGGCTGCTCGGTCGAACTCGCTCAGAAGCCTAGTGTCTCCCTGTCGCGATGTCCGGTATGCGTACGGTGCGTCTAATTCGGCATCTAACACCGTCTGCTAGTCGTGCGAGAAGACGCGCGGCAGCCTCCGGCATCGTTTTATATTGCACCACCGTCTATTGTCGTCTTGCAACGCCCGTAAGGCGCGACCATGAAAGCGGCGTGTCGGCGTCCATTACCGCCTGCGTCCGTCTGCTATTGCGCCCCGTCTAAAAACGTCTGCTGCGCTCACAAGACGCGACCATGAAAACGGCGTTCTAGCGTTCCATCGTGCACGAGCCACAATCAAATACAAGCGAGCGTCAGTGGATGTGCGGTAAAAAGCGACCGAGGAGGCTAAAAAAGTCCACAAAATAAGTGTGCAGTCAGTTCAACTTTTCTGTTTTTGTTGTCTTTTTACGCGCAACATCAGCGAGCAAGGTGTGTCAGCGTCATGACGCACAATTAAGACGCGGCCTAAAAGTATGCACTCTAGCAAACCAGGTGTACTGAAAAACTCCAGAACTACTAGCATTTTGAAGCGAAACGACGGGAACATACCTGGTGAACTTGATGGGAACCGAACGCCCGATTGCCTCCAGCCAAACGGCTCGTAAATTATTACCCGCGTAGGTATCTTTTCGGTATTCAAACCACGGTCGAAATCACAAAGGTTTTTACAATTCACAAAGCAGCGGGGCCGCTTTTACGGGAACCGACATCTTTATTTAGTATCAACATGCACGAATGAACAAATCAAGCCAGATCAAGCAAAATAGTTGACGTGGGACGCTAGGCCACGGCCAGGCTGAACGGAAAGGCGCACTTTCTTACGGCCTTCACAATGGAGGTAGTTTTCTCTCTGCCGCCGCTGCTCGAGTGGGGTCGCTGCGACCTCACCCCTCCTACAACGCTTCAACTCGTTCTAGCAAGACACCCTAATCTCAGCGCGTTGACTTATTGACTCCGGGGTTGAATTGGTGAAATTTTCAGACTAGTTAGAGCTAGATAACTTAAGGCCGCCTGCCTGCAAAGTCTTACGCAAAAACACTTCTCTACCTTCGTCTTCAAAAAAAAAAAAGGCCTTAAACAAGCGTTCTCTTATCTTATACAAGCCAAAGAATTTCAATCAACGCACTACAGTTGTTCCATACGTGTACATTGTTCCAATCACGGTGGTGCGGACAGTTGTTCAGGTGGGTTCAGGCAGTTTTCGGAAAGGTGGCGTTGTCGCGCCCCCACGCAGTAGAAAAACTCCCATTGCTTATACATCGAAAACAAAGGCCGTAAAGTATGCGCTACCTAGCCCGGCCGTGGAGGCTTAGGCCAGTCCCGCTACGAAAACAAGCACCCGCACGGCGCTTACGAAGGCGCGTACTTGAACAGTTGGTTGCTGCAAATTAGGTCGGTTGAGGAGATCTTCCTCTAAACAACTCGGTGAACGCGGAACGACGCGCACTCATAAAAATAAACGAGTTAAGCTCTTTGAGCACGCCGCAAATGCCGGCAGCCATGTTTGTCATCGTTTGAAACCGAAGCGATGAAGGTAATCTCGGGATATTTTCGCAAACAATAATGACTCAATCTAGATATTTTGTTTCTCAAACATAAAAGTATATTGTCGACGGAAATACTATCGCGAACAGGAGGAACAATTTTACAACAAATATTTCACACGTGAATCATCTCTCCAACTATAAGCACCTTTAGTTATGGACGGGGTCTACACTTAAAAACATGCTTGTGCGTCTACTTTCCCGCACAACACTTGGAGAGCCAATCACCGCAACTTACGGAGGCAGGTCAGCGAATCATTTAGACCAAAAACGCTGTCTGAGTTGTGACATTAAAGGGAGACTCAAGCGGTTTTGGGGAAGCTACTTTTTGGTGCGATGGCGTTAAGGACGTGTCAGTGAATGAGTATCTTCAGTTTTAAAAGGCAGAACCGCCTATTAATCACGCAGGAATAAAATACGTGCGGACTCTTTCCTGTACTTGCGAGGACCAATGAAATTATCGTATTTTTGAAAATTTTGGCGGCCTTTGTAAAGTTTCGCTAAAGAAACAATTTTCAGTTTATTTAAATATGTTGTGCATGATAATTTCACAAGACGTAAAATAGTTCTAGTTTAGAATACGCGATACTGCAATTATCGTTTCACAAACAAGGGACTACGTTTTCTCCTTGCCGTCCTCCGCGGGGGTGAATTTCCCGTTCCCCGGGATGCGCGGAAGCGCACGTATCTGCGCGCACATGGCGTCGGTGTTGATCATCGACGTGGACGGCGTGGTGAAAGCTCATCGTTCCGCGTAAAAGCGCTATCCTTGACTGTGAATTTTCGTCGTGTGTCGTTATGATAACCCAGCACGTACTAGAAGGGAAGACCCACCTACTCGTGCGGCGATGCCGTGGCGGCACTCTCAAGACAGCAGAAACGCCCGTGCCGTCGTGTTTGTTTACTTCGACTACAGTGGTGCTTTCTAAGCATTTGTGTCCTCGAACATCGCCCGGATTTCTTATTTGGCGCATTTCATGCGTGTGCTCAAGTTCAAGGTATTACTGGCGCGTACCGTATAAAGGACGCGAAGTTTCACGCGTTTTCATCACCGGAGAAAAGTTATTAGTGTTAGCAATCCTGAACGCTCGCAACGTCTATCTGATCACGAAATCATATTTCTACGTTGCTATATCGCTGCTAAGATTACATTGTCTTTTATAATCGTAGAAAATGCGTGTGGCGATATTTGTACTATTGCAATGTCGTGTATAGAGTCGTGATCGTCCAAGACGGCGTACGGCATCTTTTTATTTTCTTTTTTTCATCCACTGTACCCTGCAAGCCTATCAAGAAAAATCAATAATAAAGCTTTAGGCTATAGAAAACTGTCTGTCTCTATTCTGTTACGGCATTGAGTAGCAGTGCGTCCCCTTTTAGAGGGGCCGCTGTGCTTGTAGTAATTTCAGGTGTGTACGCGCGGCGCAGAGCTGTCGTTCCGGTCGCTCCGGTTGCAACGGACGCAGTCGTAGGTACGCGCTCGTTGCACATGTCTGAACCAGCCTTCCCCCGTCCTCCCGAGGCGAAAGTCAACGTGGCGACATCGTTTGACATCACGTAACAGAGGTAACGCTGCGATGTCAAACGTTGGTTTGGTTACGACTTGCCCCAACCTCAAATCGAAGAATGCCCGAAAAGGTCTGCGTTTCATCGTCCTCGGAACCCGAACAGGACTCCGAAGCGCTGCTATCGTCCACATCGCACGTCGGAGTGGCGTCATAGGAAATCATCCCCAGGTCGGCTGTCCGCCGAAGAATTTCAACCTCCAACGGCATCAGGTCCTCGAGCGTAGAGAACGCCGCCATGATCGAAGCTCGAATGACAAGAGGTTCGGCCGATGCGGCTACCTCGGGATCACTGCGCGACGGAACGTCGTCCAACGCCATTGGCCCGAGATACTTTTGATAAGCGTGCGAGGACCAATGAGAGTGGTTTCGTTTTCGGATGGATCCGAGGTTTGGCGGCCTTCAATTACATTTTATTAAAGAAATAATCACCGTATGACTATACTATTTGGTTTTTAGGGATACTTGGGGCGTCTAAATTCAGCTGTCATCATCAAAACACGAACTCAAAAACCACTTGAGTGTCCCTTTAAGCAATGCAAGCATGACGTTTTGAATTGCTCTAATGTCACAACTCAGACAGTGGTTTTGGTCTAAACATTATGTTTCGGGCATCGTCATTCACTGAGCTGCCTCCGTAAGTTGCGCTGATTGGCTCGTTGAGTGCTGTGCAGGAAAGTGGGCTCATGGGCTTCTTTTTAGAGTGTAGAGCAGGGCTACTCCCACGTAAATTACGTCAAACGGCAAGCATGTTCCTAATCTTTTCTTTTTCGTGAAAAGATATTAGCCAGTTCACACTCTTGTAACCGAGTACGACCGAGAGAGACGAGATCTCTTAAAACTTCTTAAAATTTCTTAGGACGAGGGAACACACTGGCATTCTGGAGCCATCTATGCGGTGACCCTGGAACTGCATTTCACAAGAGCGAAGGTTTTTCGGGATTTCCGAGGTCAAATGTGCGTAATACCTATAAGAAAGCTCGTTTACAACGTTTACAAAAGTTGTTTGAGCCAAGAAAGAAAGGATAATGCGCGAAAGAAATGGAAAATATGCCGGACTGCCAAGTTTACACTGCTACCCAATAGATAGCGCCAGTGTGTCCCCTGGTTGTAAGAGGTTTTAGGAACTCAGTTTTAAGAGGTCGCAAGAGTGTGAACAGGCCTTTACGCAAACTTATGTGCCACATTTAGGCCTTTAAAAAAATGTTGCTTTTTTCATTTCAGTGTTTTTTGTTTTTTTTAAGGTCCAATTATGATTATAACAGTAGGCTAATAGCAAACCAAGCTACTTTTTTTTCCGTGGATATGAATACGTATGTTAGGAAGAAGAGATAAAGCAATACGGCGAGCAAGTGTCCCTAATTGCGCCTTCGGCGCGTCGGCACGCAGGAGGAGCAAGCCAATCGAAGGGCAACATCGATAACGCGCAGGGGAGGCACGATGACGAGACGACCAAACGCGCGCCGCCATGGGTCGAAGACGGGAGATAAAGAAAAGCACGTGGGCGCGTTTGGGGGGGGGGGAGGGTAAACAAAGGCTTGACCTGCGCAAGCAGCTGGACAAACTTGCAACGCCGGACACAAATCCCAACTTACATTCGCCGCACATCGAAGTGATTGTGTCTCCTCGGAATCATTTAAAAAGGCTCGCGATTTGTCTCAATAACGCTTCGAGTGTTTATTGTATTAACCTTTCTTCCATCAATAAATAAACGCACTTTTTTAGAGTGTGTTTTAAAAATTAAGTATACGACAACAGAAGTAATGTGCAGGGACGAGGAGAAATGAGCAGAAAAGTGTCAAGAAGTGTCGTGTAACGCACCTTGTCGTCGGCGCAGCATATCTTGACGCCAGAGGCAGTCACCAGGAACAAGACAGACCGCTTGGAAGGCTCGCACTGCAAGAAGGAAAAAAACAAAAAAACGGCGAAGATGGTTAGGCGTACAACGAAGTTGCTGAGGCACAGCAACTGTGTGTATTCACGTATTGCTATATGGTCACTGCCAACTTCAGAAACACATCTTAATGCCACTCCGTAGTTTGAGAAAAAAAACGCCAAGAAGGCCGAAAAAAAACGAATCACAAAGCAAGATGCCTGATCATGATAGGTGGCCTATCATGATCAGGCATCTTGCTAACGTTATAACCACTGAGAGCTTAAGAGATCGCTTGCGTTTTCTCAAGCTGTCAGCGCTTATAACCGTTTTTTGAATAGTAAGGACGTAACTAAGTTCCGGAAAATCTTTAAAAAAAAAAAGAAAAGAAAGGGAATGGGTCGTTGTCACCCCTAAAAAACCGCGGTCATTCTGCTCCTACGTCGTAGAAAAGACCCGCGGTGTCCGCCACAGACACGATGACAGAAGTACATGCGGCCTCAAGTATGTTCGAAGAGCATGTTTGCTTCACACATATGTATGCTTCCAACATGAGTCTGTTCTTTAATGCGAAAGCATTCACTGTCCCATGGAGCGAGCCGACGTCATCAGCTTTGAAGCCGCGCCAAAAGCACCTAAACTCCTATCTCCAAATGAAGCCGCGATCTGATGGCTCCCAGCTTGAAGCTGCGCGAAAAGCCTAGCGAAAGGGCACCTATACTTCGTTTCAGCTTCCGTCCGAGCGCAGCCAAAGCTACGTGTGGCCGGAGCCAATCACACGCCGGCTACAGGTCACGCGATCTCGCCTGCACTTTTGTATCACTCCGCTTCGCCGCTGGTCGTCAGCGCCTCCCGCGCTCGCCGAGTATTTCGTCTGCTACGGGTGTATCAACCAGTGGCGTAACTGGGGGGGGGGGGCAGAGGGGTACAAGTGCCCGGGCGCCACTTGGGAGGGGGCGCCAAGCCGAGTCCACCACACATGTGCCCAATGGAAAAAAATGGCAGCGGGGCTACGTGAGGGGCGCGAAATTTCATTTGCCATGGGCTATGAGGGGCGCAAATTTCATTTGCCATGGGCGCCGTCATAACTAGTTACGCCACTGGTATCAGCGGTATCGTCTGCTACAGGTTTAAAACGTGAACTTTCACGTTCTGAAATTTAGTCATAGGGGATGTCAGTATGTAGGCTGGCCGCTGGCGTCTGTGTCCGAGCTTTCGATCCTGTTCGGCATTTCGCCATAGTTTCGAGATGTAAGTACACGTTCCAACGTGCCCGATGACCCGACCGTTGATGTTTCCTTGTATTGTTTGGATATACCGGGGCTCGAGGCGCAGGCCTTTCCACCAGCTTCTCGGCGTTCAACGTGATCGGCAGGTAAAGGGGTGCCCTGATTTCGCCGCGTATCAGTGAACTGTAGTGGCCCGGACGCTTTTCTTGTTTACAACGCATTCGCGGTACGACGCGGCCGGAGTCTCCTGCCGAATTTGAAAGTAGACATTCATCACGACCTTTCGCGCCTGACGCCCAAACGTGCCTTTGCGAAAGGACGTTTTGAAACGACTCGGTGAGGAAAGCAGCGAAGCACGCTGCACATGATTCGGCCATTACGGGAACAAAATCGCACAGAAAACCGAGCAAGCGCTGCAGCAGTGTTGCCAGCGGACGTACGTGTTTTCACCAAACCCCATGCATTGACATATATTAATAAAAACATCAACTTCCGACAATTCATATCTTTAGTTGCAAATCATTCTCAGCAGTACACATCTGGAATATTGTGCAACGTTTACGCACAAAACAGCTATTTAAAAAAAGATAAATATATATACTTTTGCGGACTACTTTGTGGTGCGTAGGAATGCTCTTCTCGAAGTTGCGAACCGTCCCCCAGCCTTTGGCTGCGCTCGGACGGAAGCTGAAACGAAGTATAGTTTCCCCGCTCACAATGAAGCGCAGTGAAGCCGAAATCTGATGGATTTCGGCTTCGGTCCCATTGGCTGGCGCGCGTCATAGTTTCAAGGAACGAGGCTCCCACTGGCCGCTACGCGTTAGTTTCAACGACCGCCACCCCATGGCGCTACGTGTCCACGTCGCCAGCGCGCCGGTATCACGAAGCGTCTGGCCGCCGAACGAGGCAGCGGCTCCACGGCCAAGGTCAGCGCAGCGAGGAGCGCGCGCTCGGCCGTCGATGCAGTGGGCCGCAGGCAAATTAAGGGAGTGGAAAAACGACATGAATGCTTTCGCACTCGCAACTCATAAGAAGAGCTTAGGTGTACCTTGAGCTTTTTTTTTACAATGTCTGCAGACAGTTTTTTGTACGATGTATTAGCGGTCTGATCGCGGCTTAAATGAGTCATGGTAATCAGGGTTGCATTTCGCTGGAGCCATTGCAATCCCCAGCGGTGCCCCTGTGCTGCACCATGCAACTCATTATACGCTTTAATTCGCACCGCGCGAGCTGTGAGGTATATGAGGGAGTACCTATGATTTTCTTTTAGTATATTGTAAAAAAAAAGGAATGCTGCAATCGTTTTTTAATACATATACTAATCTTAAATTCTACAATAAAAAAGAAGATCACACTAAAGCGCAAAATGAGTTCATCTTCATTGCTGAGATCTGGGGATCTACTCACACACGCAAACGCAAACGCAAACGCACACACGCACACACACACACACACACACACACACACACACACACACACGCGTACAAAAAACTGTCGAAGACACCGTCAGGATAAACGGCAGGGTGCGCTTCATTTATAATTCATTCACAAGGGTCATGCACCACTTTCCGAGCAAAGAAAAAAGAGCCACTGTTGCTACACTCTGACTCCCTCCCGTTAGTTAACGAGGCGACAGACCCGAAACCCTCATCATCGCCCTTTGCTCGTCCCGTGGTCATTTCACCCGGCTGACACACCCCGCAACCGTCCCCGCGTTCTCTCTCCTGCGTCGCGCAACACGGGAACCCCATTAGAAAGAGGCTCGCCACCTTCTTCGCGATTCCTGAGAGCCGTTCCTTTCAGGTCGGGCGCCCCCGACGCGCAACGTCAGTGTCCTCGTCACCGTGCCGTTCGCGACACGTCAGTTACTTCGAGACAGCCTGTTTCTTTTTTTCTTTTTTTTTTGCCGCGAGACTTTTACTGCCAGTCAAAACTGCTGACATCTTCCGGATCTACGGCGTCGCGGCGTATACACGAAAAGGAAAGAGGCGACTCGGTGACTCGTTTATATAAAAGCCGCCACCTCTGTCACCGTGACAGATTTCCGGAGTGCACTATTTCGAGAGCCGTTTCTTATCGGTTCTCTGGCGTTTGGCGAGTGGCCAAGGAGGAAACTGATGTCGAAGATTAGTGCATTCTCGTCGGCTTTCTCCGGGATAATAATGAGAAATATATATTCAAGGTGACTACACCGTTATGATCAGGGCATTAGGGTTGCGTGCTTTTGGTCTATGCCGATAAACCTCGAAAAGTAACAATGGAGCCGTTTTGTATCGAACTCGTGGAAAACCGAAATTCACCAAACTAAAAATGTCCGTGAAAAAAGAAAAATTTCACTGAAAGAAATGTTTATACGCAGCTTTATTACGCGTTGCAGCAGAACACAGCCCGCAGTAAAGTTGTCGTGAGTCTGCTTCTTCGAGAATCTTGTCTCGCTTCCTTCTATCTCCATACAGGAGACGTTTTCCGACAATTCGGGTCGCGGTAAGGTTCCCGGGTAGCTGAGAATTCCACGTCCCTTACCTGTTTCCTCGAACATGTATATGCCCAGATAAATGCCGAGCTTTCGTCAGACACCCAAAAGAGACACCGAAAAATACCGAACCTATGGGAAGGCATAAAGACGGTGGAAAGCACTCACCTGAAATCAAGTAAAAATAAATCTTCAAAACACGGGAACCCCATACAGTCACCGACAATCGTAAAACAGGTAGGGCGTGGCGAGCATCTAATTCTCGCTCCGCAGCCAACCAGGTTGCGGCATGAACCGATAAGAACGCCGAAGAACAAATCGCGATAGCAAGAAGCGTTAATTAACATAATAAGCCGCGCCCCTCTTTCCTTTTAGCTTCAGTGACTATGCGGGTAGAAACCGAGGGAGGGGAGACGACGAGAGCGCGCGCACTCTAAAAAATGTCTGTGCGTCTACTTTCACGCACAAAACTCGGAGACCCAATCACCGCAACTTACGGAGGCAGCTCAGCGAATGACCATGCCGAAACATATGTTTAGACCAAAAACGCAGTCTGAGTTGTGACATTAAGCAATGCAACCGTGACGTTTTGCATTGCTTAATGTCACAACTCAGACTGAGCTCTGACGGGAATGATTAGCGGACAGACGCAAAGCTAGCTGCCTTTGTCTCTACTCACTCTCAACTCACTCACTCACTCACCTCACTCACTCTACTCACTCACTCACTCACTCTACTCACTACAAAACATTCCTGGCAGATCGCCACGAGAAGCGGCCGCCGAAATGTAAAAGGCGGAGCGGCAGACAACGGATGAGAGGAGAGCCACGTGACTGGCGCCCCGCTGCGGTGAGACGCCGAAACACACTTCTCCCGGGCGAACAAGTGTGTTTCGGGTCCTGGCCGCTGCAAAAGCTGTGCGCTGACGTCTAGGTTCCCCTAGAGTTCCTCGATATGCTCCCCCGCAGGGGGAGCAGAGTTGCGCATTCGTTTTCTCCGCGCCGCCACGCCGCTATTCGCCAAGATCGATCACGTGAGGAGCAAAGCATCCAGCGCCGTGCAACAAAGCCACCTCTACGGTCGCTCCGCCGACGTTGCACGCGCCCCGGCGTTCCCCTGCTTTCGCCTCCTCCTCCTCTTTTTCTCCTTTCCATGCGCGGCGGCGCAGGCGGCGCCGCTATTCGCCAAATTTAGTCACGTGACGAGCAAAGCATCCAGGGCGTACAGGAAAGCCTTCGCTACGGCCACCCGCCGAGGCTGAATGCGGAACTCTGCTACCGTAGGTGGCTATATACAGGAACTCTAGGTTACCCGACAAATGGTTCTTTGATGCTCTGTGCTACTAGATCGTCGCGCTCTCAAATCTGCGACAGGGCACTCTAGGGCTCTGTCGTCAGACTGCCAGGCTTTGTGGGTATAGAGGCAGTGGCGGATCCAAGGGGGGGGCGAGCGGGGGCGGCCGCCCCCCCCCCCCCCCCAAACCAGGTCAACCCCCTCCCCCTTCTCGGAGGGCAATTTGACATGAGTGGGCCCCCTGGTGCACGAGAAAGAATGGGAAAATAGTATCCTTACAAATTTTCCGCCTTCCCCCCCCCCCCCAAACGGAGTTCTGGATCCGCCCCTGTATAGAGGAGGCTATGCCACCAATCATTCCAGTCAAAGCTTGGGGCTCTGGCGTCCCCGCGCGCTCAAGTCTCCTCCTCTCTCTCGTTTTCTGGCAGCACAGTTATAACTCGAGAGTGGTGATGAGTGGCGGAAAGGTGACACCGGAAATGCAAGTTGTTAATAATCCGAGTTCAAAATGCGCAAGAGGACGCGCCTGCTAGTATACCGTATGAGATTACCGTGATAAACTCTGTCGACTAAAAACTGGCAGAGCATTACTAGCGGATTACCCATCGATCGCGACGAAAAAGGAATAAATAAAGAAGGAAAAAAAAGTAAACGAAAGGAAAATGTTCATCACATGTGTGGCCGATTTCGTTCTCGCACGCCATCCGTTCCCTCAATTTGCGTTTAGGTCGGCGAGCTGCCTCCAGTTTCACCGGAGGTGGAACGGTAATGAGGTGGGCGGATTACCTCCGCAGGCTCATTCGCCTTCGAGCCAGATCTTAAAATAAAAAGCATAAACAAGAACAAAAAAAGCAAAAACTAAACGCGCGATATTAAGAAATGTTAGTATATTTGAAGGCGTCAAATTTATGGTCGAAACAGAAAGACCAGGTAAAAAACACACAAAAAACAACATCACCACACGGAAGGAGTGTGTGGTGCCAACCTCACAGTTTCGCAGCCGCGGTGGCACACTGCTAATACATCCTACATAAAAGACAGCCTGAAGACACTGTCTGAGGAGTACTTCTTTCTTCTATTACGCTCACATTGGCCGTACAAAAAACTGTCTGCTCAAAGCCTACAGATGTATGAAGCCGACGTGTTTCGAGCACGCACGAAACGTATAATTCTATCCTCATGTCTGCGATGTAACTGCGGCTTTATAAAGAGTATCTAGGACTTCATAACCTAACCGAAATTCCGAAAAAAAAAAAACTCGTAAAATTGCGCGCTTTAGAAACAAACTGTTTTTAATAAATTTTTTTGCGGAGCATGGAATATTTTTGCGGAGCAATCGAAGGAAAAAATAAAAGGACTTCAGCAAATGGCGAAGCTCGGAATGCGGTTAAGTGTGAAAAGAATACAATGTGTGCGGATGAGCGAGTTATGAAACATCATGCGCACCCGTATTCGTTGTCTCGTGTTCCATGGGAAAGCAAACTCACACACCTGTTTCTTAGAGTGATATTGTGGGGAAAACAAAAAGAGGCACCGCTGTTGCCAATTGGTACGCTTATGTCCAGTGATGCGATTGGTCCGAGTCATTTTGGAGCACCTCTCGGAGCGGTAAAAAAATCCGTTTTGAAGCAGAAAAAATAACTTCGGGAGCAGAAGCACAAACTTCAGTTTCATTCGCATCCATGATAATATTACGTTCATATTCACGTGTCGGCCCGTTCGACTAAAAGACAATTTCTACTTTGCCTTTCCACTTCTGCGCAACCTTTCGTTAATATCAATTGTACAACAAGTTTGATCCCCTCAAAAAAAAAAAAAAGAAGAAGAATTAGCTGTTTGGTTGATTGTCGAAGCACCGAGCACTGTAAAAAGATGCCGAGTGATGAAGGACAAATTATGGATGCTGCTCTGAATGGCTATTTCGGGCACAAAATCGAAGGTTCAGCAATTGTAGTCCCTGACACAGTGACAACAGCAGGGCGCTTCTTTCCAACGCCCGCCGGTCTACAGTACGCACTCGGTGCCTTCCGCCGTGCTTTGACGACTCGCGCGTGCTCGAGGTTCGCGAGACGCCGAAGCATTGTTGAAGGCAGAAAGCTCGCCCTGGAGGCGGGACAACTGAAGCTGCCCTGCCCTTCTCACCTTGTGAGTGACTATAGTATATTACACTGAAATAATGTAACAATATGATAATTTTTGTACCTAAATTATAGCTTCGTTCAAGTTTTGAACGATTGTAATTAAAGTGCGATTCTTAATTCAAATGAACTAAAAAAACTCTGTTATTTGATTATGAGCATAAATAAAGTTTTATACGTAGAACTGCATGATAACAAAGCTGGCCATGTGAATGATACATATGCCCTCTTAACAACATCCCAGCCGTACTGGTTAAAGTTATCTTAATTTACGTTTAAATAGACAGTTTCAGTATAGCGTCACTCACTCTTACGTACGCTAAAAGCGTACGCTAAAAACGACCTGCTGGGACCGACTTTAGTTGTGCGTTACGTTGCCGAGCGAACATGTCGCATGATCTTGTTGATTCAGTTTGCAAGAGCCGTAGAATTTAACGTGTTTATAGCGCTCCCTTCAAAAGGAATATTGAAAATAAAAACGTTTTTAATAATTTTATTTTAAATTAAAACCAAGCCGCAGCTGTTTGGTCAAGCGCACTTTTCTGCGGGTGCGGAAGCTACGCGTATACGAGTGCGTAGCGAAATTGATCACGGAGCCTCCGTCAATCTACCCGTGGAAACGGCACCTTTCATGAATTCTCTCGCGGGAAAAAAATCATGACCTACTGATGTCCAGTGCATCCACTTCGGCAATTTCTTGAAGAGTCGTTCATCTGTCGGGGATATGGGATATACTACATGCGAAGAGGCTTAGCCATTTCCGATGCACTTCTTCAGCTGCACGGCAATCTGACTCGACCATGGTAGGTCCCGGAAAGAATTGCGCAGCTGAACACCGTGAAATTTCACGCAACACTGAACTTCGCCAATACCACGTCGCCCTTTGCTGCGCCAGTCGAGGTAACCGCCATCTTAAAAACTGGTGCTCTCGCTGGGCCCGAGATATCTCAAGAATTTCCCGCGAAAGCCCGCTATCCCGCAACGGAAAATCCCCAGCGTTGTGTGCGTACGCAATACGCTAGCCCGTCTATTGCGTTCTGCGCATGCGCAATCTCGACCCGCAATTTCTTTCGCGTACGCAAAGCTTTAGCGTACGATACATTAAAAATGTCTATTTACTCTACCCAGTGTGCGATCAAACAAACAGAGCCGATCCGGACATAAAGGTGATAACTAAACAACAGAGCTGAGATACAAAATAAAGCCATAGAGCAGTTAATATATATCTAGCTCTTAAATCCTTAATAATTTGCAAAAAAAAATCGCGTAAGAATATTTACAGTTCATCATACATACTATAACCGTCTCCACCCCAAGAAAAAGCAAGTTTTGCTGAATGTTCATACGCCGCGCCATGAAGTAGTTCTTACACGATTTGGTTGTCGCAGGCAGAAGCGATGCGTTCATGGCGTTGCTATGCGTGTACGTCTCGATAAGGTAACATATATCTTATCTAAAATGCACCTACATATATCTCAATTCTCAGCATATAAGAGGGAAATCAGCAATGCTCCGCGAGAAGTCGTCTTTTTACTACGGTGTTTGAGGATTTTGCCTGTGTTTGAAACGTCCTTCTCTGAGGACTGCTTTCCCCTTAGCATGCAGGAGCGCTGCGGGAGAGAAGGGCACGCAAAATCGTTGTGTTTAATTTGCGCTTGTCGTTTCTCTGCAGTACACCCATGCACGGGGAGAAGCTCGCTCATCGAAGGTAACTGTCCTGCCAGGAAGTGATCACGACCCAAAAAACGCCGTCCGAGTTGACATTAGGCAATGCAAGCGCGACGTTTTGCATTGCCCAATGTCACAACTCAGAGAGCGTTTTTTGGTCTAAAACATATGTTTCGGGATCGTCATTCGCTGAGCTGCCTTCGTAAGTTGCAGTGATTGGCTCTCCGAGTGTTGCTAGGTGAAAGTAGACGCACGGGCACTTTTCAGAGTGTAGGTGCCATGTTAGGCGCGGCTTCAAGGCTGATGACGTCGTTCTCTCCATGGGACAGTTAATGCTTTCGTATTCCAAAAAAAAAAAGAAAAGAACGGCTAAAAGGAGTCTTATAAAAAGAAGAAGCAAGGCCCGGTTGAGAGTTAACGCATCCCGACGGTGTCATAATCAGCAAACACGGTTAACAGCTTCTTCCGCATCTTAATAAAACAATATCAGATAAAAAAAGGCGACAACGAAAACACAAAGAAAAACATGCAGATAAACAGAAGTATACCTGTTTGAGAAGAACAAATGCCAGAGGGCCCTTGTAGGCTAAACAAGACGGCAATAACATCGATAATATTCGTACTGCCGGATGTTGCGTGCGTTCTTTTTCGCTTGCAAGTGAAATTTACGCTCGTACAGTAACGTCCACAAGCCTTCAGCCCAAGGACTCCGTAAAAACGCATCTCAAAATAAAAAAAAAAACTGTCTTAGTAAAGAAAAGGAAAACGAGAATAAAAATGTTTTCCCCGGCGGCAAGTTATATCTCGCGCATCTGCAACACAAATTCTATAAAAAAATTAAAAAAGTGAGAAAAGCTTTTTTTTTCCTTTTTGTCTAATTTGTTTGCCATCATATTCCACTTTCTGGTCCACTTGCTACAAGCGAGGATGGCTCGCCAAGTCGCTTCACCGAGAATTCAATTATTCAACGTGCACGAATCGCGTACGCGACGCCGGAAGTTTGGGACCGGGAAACACGGGGGAGGGAAAAGAGAGAAAGGAACGGAAAGAAATTGGATCGTTAAGTAGAAAAAAGGGACCCTCTTTTAAGAAATTGGAGTCGTTGTCGTTGTGTTCCAATCAAGGAACAAGCCGCGCGCTTTGGCCGAGAGAACCGGAGCTCGGAATCCGGGGAACGCGTGTGTATATATACCCTTTCGCACAAAGCCGCGTCTAAACTTGCGTCACACGGCCATTACGAGGATAGGACAATAGATAGGGCGATGGAACGCGGAGAAGTCCACGAGCCATACCGAAGACAATCCAATGGCGTGTGAATGTCACGTGACCAAGGGGAGGGTGCAGCGACGCGACGGGCGAGTGGTCACATGATTCGTTCAGCAGCGCTAGATTCGATGGGATGGCTCGCGGCGTCCGATGCGGTATAGATCGTTAGGCGAAACGGAGTACAGAAGTAGAAAGCCCACTCACCGAGAAAAGGATGAGCCATCGTCCTGAAAGGACGGGTTACCGAAATTGAGAACCAAACTTCTTCCGTTGAATTGCTTCTTTTTTCTTTTTCGCGCGTTGTTTTATTTTTTGTGAAGTTAAAAAAAAAACAAAATATACACAACTTTTTGCGATTTTAAACACAGACCCCTTTTCTTGATAATACGTGACAAGATCAGGCTATTTATTCATCGACATTCGGAGAAGGTAGATCCTTTATGTATATCTCGGCATGTCCAGCCTCTTTTCGGGGAAGGTTCGATTCCCGCTCAAAACTGCGCGTATAAATTCACCACGTTCACTGATCTCTTCCATGCCATCGACATTGCCAAATATCTGCAAAAATATTCGTTCTCAAACAAATTATTCAGGCGCTTCTTTTTTTCTCCCACTACTCCCAAAAAACCTACTTAAAAAAAAATTAAGCGTCGTGTCAATTTGTACGATTTTTGTGTCGTCATGTATTTATTTATTTACTCATTCAAAATGCCCTTAGGTCACGAGAGCATTGCAAAGGGGGAGCAGGCTACGGGTATATCAAACAAACAAAAAAAGAACAACAGCAATATCAGAGTGTAAATAATTATCTGTTTATAAAATACAAAGAAAAAAAATTGCGGTGGCATAGCTCGGCTATGCTAGGTTATACGTAGCGTGAGCTTATGCGCACAAAATGAGAGGCGCTATCAAGCGGCTCCGGTGCAGCGTCAGACTTGGCTACTGCGCAACGGAGGCGCACAGCTGGGCAAGCGGCGGCGCCAGTGCGTCTGCCGCGGATATGACGTCACCCTCTGGAATGTGCAGACCGGCGAGGCGCGTTGTTAGGCGGCGGTGGACGCGCGGCGGCGGCGGCTCCGGCGCGCCAGCTGTGCGCCGTGCGACGTCACTGCTCCTCGCGCTTGCGCAGACCGGCTCTTTGGGAGCCACGCGAAACTGCTCAACCTCGGCCAGTGGTAGCTAGCTCACGCTACAAAATGACATTGATAAGGCAGTTTTAATGGCGACGCCGTCAGATAGGTTTTTAGCTTCTACGTAGGGAGGATTATGATGGAATTCGTGAAGTAAACACAAAGTAGAAAGTCTTCTACGTGATGCGAGGTTAGGCAGGTTCAAACTACATTTCAGAGATGTTACGCTGACACTGCAATCATAGTTGCAAGTATGAAGCGAACACATTTATTTTGAATTGCTTCAACCGCATGTGTTAACATGTCCGTACCGAGGTTCCAAATTGAAGAAACCTATTCCAGTTTGGAGCGAACGAGAGTTTTATAGAGAAGCAGCTAGTTCTCCCAAAATTGTGCGAAAAAGGTTATTATCGAGTCTGTCAACACGAACTATCACCGCACACTCGAGTCTCGAGGAGACGGAAGACGAGCCCCCCTCCCCCCCCCTTCAGTTATTTCCTCCACACCTTCCTAAGGGGGGTGTACAGCCCCCCTCCCCGTTGTCTTTCTGAAGGCACCCCTTAATTCGCAACGATTCCTGTACTCTCAATGCCCTCCCCCCTCCACCGCCCCCCTCCCCACCCCACACACACCCTCAATTTCAATTCCCGGGGAAACCCCTGGCCTCCTTCACTTACAAAGCACCGATCGAGTGGCATGGTCATTAAATCAGAAAGGCCGCAAAATTTATTAAAAGGCAAAAATTAAAAAAAAGCGTTAATCCTCTCCATTTATTTACATACGCACAAGTTGATCAATGGCTGACGCGGACGTTTTCTATTCCAACCGCCTGCTTCGCCAACAAGACTCAAAGTCGGGGTGTTTATAAGCCCATATTTACGAGTCATCGTCCTTTCAAGGAACATGTACACCTTTCCAGAGCTTATTATGAATGGATGGATGGAGTAGATGGATGCGAACGGCTGTACCCTTTATAACGGGACGTAGCTAGCGCCACCTAGCCTAGAACCCAGGCGAAAACTGCCGAGTCACTGGGTTCTGGACGCACGCACGGCGTCTGGCATTCCGCAGAAAAGAGCGACTGCGCGTGCTCAGAACGCGCTCCAATTCCCCGTAGATAAAGATAGCAACGTCCCTTCCCCCCCCCCCCCCCCCAAAAAAAACAACAAAAATCAACAAATGCAGCGCTTTGTTTGTAGCAGAAATAAACTAAGCATCGTCAAAAGCCCAGTTTCTTCCCAAATTTAGCGTTAGCGGGTTCAAAACAGATGCCAAAGTTTCAAAACAAACCGCTAGCTTATTCGAAAGTTATACGCGAATTTCGGAAATTGTCGATCGTAAAATGGTGGCCGACAAAGCCCACGAACACACGACGCTGAAGAGCGCGAACTATTGACCAACTCGAGTCTGTTACGTCACAGTGCGGTGGTGGCGCTTCGGACGCACTTCCCGGTCTGGCGTTTGGGCGGAAGTCGCCATGCAGGCCGGGCATTGCTGAGTTGTTTTGGAAGAAACCACCTGCCTTCTCGTCAAAACGCCGCGACTGGGGCTGCTCCAAAAGAGCCGGGAAAGGTGTCAATATCAGTTTTCACGTGTCTTCTGCCTGTTCGGTTCGTCCGAGAACGTGGATAGGTGCCGTGAAAAGGGAAAACCAGACGCCGTCGGACCAAGATTGCTTGAGGATACGGGCGGTTCGTCGTAAGACAATTCGTAATAGGGCAACTCCTAGCAGGGCTATTCGTCATATAGGGCAATTCGTCATAGAGCGATTCGTCACTGGGACAACTCGTCGAAAAACCGCAGATAATATTTGAAGATCTTGTTGCCCGCGTACTAGCTTTTTCAGCGTACGGTCGCTTTTGTAATCCAGCTTTTGTGTGGTGTCCTCTTTAGAAAGTTTGGTCGTCTGTTCCTTTTTAGTGTGGTAAACATTCTAGTTCACCTTGGAAGCATAAAATATAAAACTTTCAGGAGCACGACACAGCTACTGCGCATGCGCGACACAGAGAGAATGCAGCTCGTCCAGGTGCGCTACACATACCACGCATGCACGACACAGCCACAGACTGCTCATGTGCGACCAAAACCTTTCACGTTCCACAATTGCCCAGCAATTTGCCAGAATATTTTTTTTTCAGTTAGTGACTGAGAGAGGTGCCAAGATTCTGGTGGAAAAGACATAATTAGTCAGTGTCTATTAGAAATTCGTGAAACTCTGATTTCTTATGTCGAGAAAAATAATTAAACCAAGGAAAGGGGTCGCTGGTAATTGCACTCTCTTAAAAGAACTATGCTCAATAAATATCAGAAATGCCACAATATATATATATATATATATATATATATATATATATATATATATATATATGTGTGTGTGTGTGTGTTAATAGTTTGACGAAATATCATAGTGACGAATTACTCTATTGGATGAATAGCCCTGCTACCAGTTGACGTATGACGAATTGTCATTCGACGAACGGTCCTACAGCCGATTTCTTGTACGGGAAGCACTTTGGGTTGAATTCACATGTACTTGCTGTCGTCAGATTTATTACCTTTGTTCCAACATGAACGCGAGGAAATCGTCAGGTTGTCCGGACCACCAGCGGACCACGTTCAGTGCGCTATCACGTTCAAAGGGCCGCGTTATCGTTCAAACTGTCGTCTGCTCTTTCAAAGTCGTCTGCTTTTTCAAACTGCCGTCTGCACGTGCAAACGACAACGGCTCATAGACCGCACGTTGACGCGGTAATTGTGCAGGACAGGCCTCTAAAGAACTTTTTCAATTTGAGGAATGTATGTGGTAAGTAAGGTCGATGCAAACAGTGCATACAAGGGTATGGTCATCATTGTTACCGGTGACTATCACCGACTTGCCATGTCTGATTCACATGGTCCGATCCTGCTTGCGAGTTTCAGTATCGACGTCGAGCATCGCAGCTACCATCCACGCTTTCGCAGCACGAGCGACGTCGCGACTGAATATAGCGAGAAGAATCTCTTCATACGGAATCAGGCTTAGCGTCCATCTTGCGGCGTTCACGCGGAATGAATTGACACAGGCCACTCACTATAGGGAATTGCAGTAGACCGTTTGCGCAGCCCGCAAAGCACCGGATAGCGCTCCGTAATCCGCAACAAGACCTTGAACTATGCAGAGAAGGCTGGCGGCGCGCATGCGCAGCTGCGGCGTTTTCTTCGGGGATACCGTAGCGGAGGAGAAAAACGATCTACTACAACTCCCTATTATTTACACAAAGTTTTGCGGTGTAACTAGCCTCGTTAATTTCGCGGAGGTCACTAAGGTAGTCAGATATTGCTAGGAAGACAGAGGATTAACAGTTACAACTTCCAACGCGAATGGGAGCACAAGGACTACACCGACGCCGACAACATCGCATTCTTATGATTTGTTTATGGGCGCGCCGACACGCTTCTCGCCCGCACTCCATCCCGCATGCGCGCCGCCGTTGGTATGCTGCTCTATACTTCGTTTCAGCTTCGGTCCGAGCGCGGCCGATGTTATGAGCCGAAGGGCCAATCCAACAGCGAAAGAGGCAAACGTCATCGCGTGCTCTCTGCAGTTGATAGCGACCAGTCGGTATTCGCCGTATTCTCTGTGCGTGGTCCTTCCGCCGGCTAGTCCCATCAAGCGCGGAGAGCACGCCATGACGCTGCGCTTTTTGCGCTCTTTGATTGGCCCCTTGGCTCACAACGTTGGCCGCGCTCGGACCGAAGCTGAAACGAAGTATAGGTGCGCTCCGGTTTATTTGTAAACATGAGTTTGTGCATACCGGAGAACGGGGGAGGGGGTCGAATTTTTTTATTGGAAAGTTTCAAAAATCACGTAGAACTTTTGAATAAAATAACGGTTATTGTTCTGATACGCTCGAACCCGGTCCGGTCCGCTAGTGTTACACTTGGGCAAAGACGTTTGTTTCCCCCGACATCGACCAACGACGGCTCGCGCTTCTCTGCCTGGTCGTCGCGCGTTCCCTTTACTTCTCCGTGTAGCCTAGTGCCACTAAATAAGCTACGCTTCAGAGCAGCGCGTCACAAGGGGGGGGGGGGAGGGGGGTGGACCGCCCCGGGTGCAGCGCTCGGGGGGTGTCGCGGCGGGCCACGAAGGGGGGGGGGGGGAGGCGGGCGATATACACGAGAGGGGGGGACGGGACGGGGTGGGGGCTATTGCCCCTGGGTGCCGCTGACCCTCGTGACGCCACTGCTCAGAGTAACGAAACTTGCCCATATTGTGGCTTAAAATCACGGTTGCCAGTTATCTGAAGCTGTGTCTGAAATAATAGGAAACGCTTTTCCGCCCTCCACGAATGTTTAAACAGTTCGCGACAGAGAAAAGCACATTGCATGAGCTTCCTGACAGCGAATCTAATGCTGAGGAAGACGCACTTTTGAATCATGACGAGCGGACCACTCGTGCAGAGCAGACCACGTGTCTGCTCTGCACAAGTCCGAAATGGCGGCGTTCACAACAATGTCGGGGAACCGAGTGCCGATACTTTAAGCGCAGCCTCATTTAGTGGCTCTAGTGTAGCCCTTTGATTGTCGTGCCCCTTTTTATGTTCCGACGCACCAGAAGACGCATTTTGGAACACTTCCTCGCCACATGGGAACCGCGGCAGTGTATGAGTGCGCTATGACTGATAACCATTGTCGAAGTGAGCTCAGTGAGTTTCCCTGCTCTCCATCAGACTATTCAGGGGCGTTACATCAGACCGTGTAGAACGACCCCAATCGCCCAGGAGGGAATGAAAGCGCCCACCGAAGAGGGAAAGGAGAAATGTCGACAAATGTCCACAGAGTCCCGGCTGACCTCAGCAGCAGCGTCAGTGTCCCCTGCGCGAGCCCAAACCCAAACCCGCTCCTCCCTCTCCCCCCCCCCCCAACCCTAAGCCGTGTTACCCGGCACGAAGGGCAAATCACGTCTCCCTGCGTTTGCGCCACGTCATCGCTGATATTCCGCTCGAAAGCTGTCATGGACGTCATTGTCTCCCAGCGGCGTGCCCCGTCTTTTCCTTGTCGCTCCTATTGAAACGGGTTCACCCTCCGTTCGTTCTCGCGAAATGGAGTGCCATCGTACCGTCGCGCGCGGTCGTGCTTCCGCTCTGCAGCGTGTAACCACGTCGCCGAAAACTCTTGCAGACTAAGCTCACGCTGTCTAAATATTTAACGACTCAATTTCTTTTTCGTTTTGTAGAGCTATACTTTCTTATCGCACTCATTCCGTCATGCCCTGATCGTGAACAACACCAGGACTCTCCTCAGACTATCTGTCTCGCCTAAGGCCACTAATACTATAGTTACACTAAAGCCAACGACAGTTGACTCCATCGCAATCGGCCAGGAGCGCGACGGCGCCGACTGTCATTGAGCCGCTAACGATCATTTAGTTCACCACTGAGCTGGCCTCACTCAGTTATATCTCTATTTCACCTTACGATGAACCTTACGATCTATTTCACCTTACCGCAGGAAAGACTACAAAGCGCGAGCTCCTTTCTTTAGGGCAACATCTCGGAGACACAAGCTCCAGTACATTAACGCTATGAGCTCGCGCTTCTAGCCTTCGCTGCGGTATAATGTAAGCCATTTACTTGTGTCTATCTCAAATACTCTACTCAAGAATTTAAGATACTGTATTTCAAATACTTTTTGAAGTATCTTGGTATTTTGCAAATTCTTTCGAGCGAGAGCATTTGATGCTGTATTTTAATTACATTTCTGAGTATCTTGTACTGATTATCTCAAATACATTTTTGACATTCCGCCATTTTTCGAGTTTTTCGGTATGAGGTGGCGTGGGCGTGGCACGAGCAAAGCATGAACATTCTTTCGAGCCACCAAATCCTGTTGCTAGCTCCGATAAGCTACGATGACCTAGATTGAGCTCGTGAAAAACATCGCTTTTGTGCCGATTGTGACTTATATTTTACTCCCAGTTCAGGTTTTCCCCTCGCCTTTCCAAAAGCGTCTTTTGTTTCCTAGAGTTTCCCCCAAAAATCCCTCAAACAAAAGGGGTGGTTTTACGGAAGTAAAGATTACCACACTGAGGCACAACGCAGAACGTGAAACGACCCACGACAACAACGCAAACTTCAGTGTTAAAAAAAATAGAAGAAAGTGAGAAGGGGGCACAAAAATAATACACTTTTTTTTTGCTTGTATATTTGACCTCGCTACAGCAGAACGTCGAGGTTTGTCTTGTTTTTCTTTTCGTCACCAGTCCGGCACTTATTGCTCTTGCGAACACTGTCTGTAAGCGAACAGTGATAAGCAGAGAACAGGACAGGAAACGAACTACGAGCAGGAGGACCTCTCAAAATGCAAATAAAGCGTCCCCCCAACGTTGAGTGCTTTTCTGAACGCAACCTGCTTGAAGAAGGTGCGACCACTGCCGTGACTATTATGAGGGTTCTCTTTGTTATCCATGCACTTATTTCCGTATCCCAAGTTCGTTTATAGTGAGCTCCCCATATAGGAAATATGGACTGTAGTTAAACGATGCGTCTACGGCGCGCCGCAGGACGTAATATTCAGCGATGTCACTATAACTAAAGCGACCTCTTTTTTATTTTATTTTTTTTTGTCCCAGAAATGTCTTGTAATGTGTATCAGTGATATCCTGCTAATTATAGTTGGACTAGAATAGCCCTACGATGCTGTTGTGTTTTTGTTGCTGCGTGCTAATAAACCATTCTGGTAAACCAGATTTGAGCACCTGTATAATTGTGTTTATCACTGACGTCAATACAAATTACGCAATGCGTAAATATCTTTAAAAGTAACTGAATTACATTTCTTAAGTATTTGTACTCTACTCAAAATACTTTGCAGTGAAAGTAACTTCAGTAGTATTTTAAATACATTATGAAGCAGGTACTTAGTCACTTATACCCAATTCACACGGCAGCGTAAAGGTACCTTTGGCACAGGTACCTGTCGTAAAGGGGAGCTGGAGATCGTGATTAACATCGTCGCATAAATGTCCCTTTCGCTAAGGGAGGTCCCGTGTTAAACGGAGCTCGCCGAGCTCCCTTTACTGCTACTCACGAACTCAAAAATCAAAATCACAGACATATAAATATATCTTGTTTTATTCATTATTACAAATTGTATATATATGTAGGATATTCTGAAATGATTGTGAACACAAATGCGATCGAATAATACATTATCGAGGAACGCATGCTCTAGCTAGCAGGTAGCAGCGGCGGCACGTGGAAAACAATGTCTGCTACGAACCCGAACGCGATAGACCACTGCGAGCTCTTATTCGAGGTTGTAGACGAGTCGTCCGATTCCCCCGCCCAGGACATTTTATCCTTGTCGTCGTACATCCCTTTCGATAACGTGGCGGGCGTAACCGTGAAACTCCGATGTGGTTCGTTTCTGCCGGGCACTATTTGGCTACTTCAGTGAGAACTTTCCGTAAAAATTGAGCTGCTAAACAGTGAAAGGTCGCCCACCTCGCAAAGGAAACTCGTGAATGCAGATGATTTAGGGCCAGTGTGGCCAGACGGGTCGGAGCGTTTCAAAGCAAGACTCATTTAGGTGTTCCCTTAGACTTAGAGAAAAAAAAATGAAGTGCCGCCAAAGCGAACAAAAATAATATTTAGGTTTTAAATGTGATATTTCACACACAATAATCAAAAACTGCGCGTCAGAACCGGTTTCGAGGAATAACTGTTTATCACGTGCTCCTCTCGCGGTTAGCAGGAATGCAATCGATATCAACTTAAAGTGCTCCGTTTTATTTATCGTGTGATCAAGAACGCCGTTTACGACAGGTACCTTCAGCTAAGGGACCTAAGCTAAAGGTACCTTTACGCTGCCGTGTGAATTGGGTATTAAATACTTTTATCGAGTATTTTGTCCAACACTGGATGAAACGGAGTATAACTGATGGGGGTTCGCCCACCAGTGCTAAAAATGGCGGCGTCCGCCGCACGCCGCCCATGACCGGCGCCACCGAAGCACTAAGTTTTGCGGAAGTATGGGGGAGGTATCGAGAAGGTATTGCAGCAGCAAATATTCTCCGAAGAGTTACGATTCAGACCAAGAACTGCCGCTAGAATAATCACGGCACGTCGCGGAACCCAAAGCTCGGCGAGGGACGCCATTGCAATGTCGGTGCGGATAAAGACTTTCGTTAATTGTGTCTCTCTCTTGCTTGAATTGCAGTGAAACGGTCTGATTGTCATCTCTTTACTCTTAAAAACAAAAAAGAAAGTTGATTTTATTTTGCTTTTGAAGGCGTTTATATTAAATGAAAAGTGTACATGTAAATTATTTGCATCGCTATTTAAAAAAAGATTATGGGACATCAATTTTGGTTTCGTTTCGGTTTCAACCGTGTCTCTTGACGCGCATCTCCAACTGGGTTGTGGAGGCCTATGTACCGGCGTAACAACAGACAACTTAGTTGAAGAGTAGTGATAGCTGAGAGATGTCAACGATCGTTGGCTTAAATGACAGTTGAGAGCGCAAGTTGTAACTAGGGTGCTATAGTAAGCAACGCTTGACAGTGTCGACACTCGACACTTTTTTGAGTCATGTCGCGGTTGCTTAAAACAATTGCTACCAGTTAGGCCGAAGCCAACGCTACCGAATTCCTCAGCTTGGGAAACTGCCACTGAAGCCCTGCTTTGAAAAGTGGCTCCGATCCGTAGTCGAGAACCGGAGCTAATGGCGATCGCAACGCCACCATTTCCTCCCGCAGCGGCCACTCCGAGGAACTGCACGGCTGCACGCGATTGGCTCCGGTCGAGTCGCGCAAGGGCCACTGACGTCGGCATCTCGCAGGAGCCATATAAAGCAACTTTCATGTTTTGACTTGTCGCTTCAAGGTGGCGCGGTTATCGTGGCTGGATTTGGTTTCGGAGTGACGCCAGCGGTCTTTCGAGGTTGCGTTTCCCAACAGAAGTGTTTTGGTAACATTGGCCAAAGCTTTGTTTCAAATCGCACCAAAACGATTTTCTGTCCTCCAGAGATGTTTTAAAATAGTTCTTCGCATACCCGAAGCTCTGGACGTCGCAGTTTTTCAGAATCGTCACGATCGCCAGCTCTGCACCTCGACACCAAGATGGCGGCGCATGTTAAAAAAATCCGAGAATGAAATAACCGATACTACTCTAAGTGTAAAGCAATTATTTGGGTGGCTATAGTCTCACGAACTGTCACGCATTGCCTTCTGTTCGTAGAATCGATAAAACAAAACAAACTAAAAAAATGCATTTGCCAAACTCCAATTTGAAAGCGACCTGGAACTCTAATCTGGACACTTGGCGAAAGCATCGGCGAGGAATTCTACCACAGTGATTGGATCGGTCCCAAATACAAAGCACGGTACAGGCCAATCAACGGCCGCGGATTCCTGGCCTAGGTTTTTCGCCAGGTGTCTAGTTAGAGCCCCTGTTCTCGCTGCATGAAGCTTTGCCCTGAATTCTGCGAAGTAGCTTGAAGAAGTTCGCTGCAGCAGAGGATTAGGAACGAGACGTTAAGATGCCTCACCGAAATAAATCGGTGTGACTTACTTCCTGTGTGTCAGTAAAAAGCTATTTACAGCACGTATTTTTTCACACATTACTTAATATCTAAGATAATAATTTAATTTATTACAGTATAGAAGTAGGGCACAAATGCTGTAAGTTTTAATGCAAGTGTTTTTTTTTTTGTCGTCTGATTTAATGTATATTTTTATCTTTCAAGGACTGCCTTTGATTGAAAAAAGCTGAAACGTTTGGTCGTTATTCTTTATATGCATCACGGTACACTGTTCAAAAATCCACGCAGCTCAACAGGCTACTTTCTTTGTGAACTGGTCATACCACTCCGAAAAAGGTGAATCCAGAAATGACAAGACTAAAAAATGGTCGAAAGTGACGTTTCACCTATTATTTCCCGAGTTAGCGCAATGCCATATTGGAATTCTTTGAAACGTCATCTTTTACGATAACTGAAAGTTGTATTCAAGTCAAAATTTATAAAGGTATGTATGTAACTCAGAATATTTCCGTTCCTATAACAACTGCTTGAAACATTCAACTTTTACTCGATTTAAAAGACAAGTGAATACATCAAGCAAGACATAGTATCCTAAAAGTAAAGTTTACCTTCTTTCGTAGCCGCTGGCTTCTTTCAAAGGTTCTGGTGTAGAGATACACAACGTTATTTGGACCGTGGCGTCGGGTTTCAATACGTCCTCGGATGCGCGGTGACTAAATTCCCAGGTCTCTGGGGTGTCGCTTATCACCTTAGTTTCTCTGGGGACACAAGCCCCTATATATTTTCTCTCCTTTCCCTGGATGACGTCCAAGTCATGCAGTAATAAATGCCAAGGGTTGCATAATATCCCCACACGTGAAAAGTGGGCACCCAGATAACACAATTCCTTGAGCGAATTTTTTTAATGCGAAAGCATTAACCCGTCTTATGGAGCGAGCAGATGTCATCAGTTTGAAGCGAAAAAACGGCTCCTGGTTTCCGGCGCCTTCGGTTCCATTGGCTGGCGCGCGTCGACAGGGCTCCCGGTGGCCGCTCTGCCGCGGCCTCCCAGAGCGCGAAGCACGCGCGCTAGTGATACGTAGCAGACGACAAAGGGAGCGGACGAGCGGCTTGCATGCTTTCGCATTCACAGCTCATAAAAAATGCGCCAGGTAAACCTCGAACTTTTTTTTTTTCTTTGATCGCAGAGATTTACGGTTTTAAAAAATCAGAAGAAGACAGTAAAGTCAACTTGAACTTCTATGACCTGAGTATGGTACATTGTCTCTAATTCCCCACAAACGAGGGCCGAAGTTGGGTTTCGCAGCTTCGGTAGTTTGGCTGTCATGTGGCCCCTTTGGGCCTGGATTGGCAAAAAAGTGCCGTACTTGCTAAACGCCTTAACGCTTCTGTTTGTTGGGTTCATCGTCTTGGGCCACTATGCATTTTTCCAATTTCCAAACGACTGTCCGATTTAGGCTTTACTGCCGGTACTTCGGTTCAAACGTGGCTTCTTTGGATCCAAGTCTGAGCCAAGTTGGCAACTATGTGGCGAGCCGCAGAAAAAGCCATAGAAACGTCAAGGAAAAATACCTTAGGACTAACGCCTTGCGGCAAGGCTGCATTAGGCCTACAGTTGGCCCAACGAGGTAGAGGGGCTGAAGCGATACGCCGGGGTTCCGGCGGGCGGCGGATTTAGAGGGGGGGGGGGGGGGGTCCGGATGTCCTGAGCCCCTCTTAATTTCGGCATGTGGAAATTTAGGGCGTGAAACGAAGAGAGGAGAGGGGTTCCTAAACAAATTGTACGCTAACAAACACCTGACCCCTCCCCCAACCCCCTCAGGAAATTCCTGCATCCGTCCCTGGGTTCCGCTCCGCACACGCCGAGTTCACAGTGACTGCTGACATAATATTCTTGTCGAACAAATGTCCAAAGTATGAAGGCAGTGGGTAATTAGCGGCAGTAGCTACTGTACTTTGTTTCATCACAATTTGGCAAACGGTGAAGGGTATACCGTATACAGTCCCAGTGAGCCAGAATGCACGTTGGAGAGGCACGTGACAACATATGATAAGAGTGCTCTCCTTCTGCAGAGATTTGTCACATATCTTCACTCCGTCTCTCTGATTGGGTCGAGGGGGCTGTGGCGGTTGCCCTTTGCCACGTTATGGTGAAACGAAGTGTGTGCAGTACACTTTTGAAAAAAAAAGTCTATCTAAGAGGCATAGTACCTCCAAACGCCATAAAGAATACATGTAGATTTTTGACGTTTTCAAAAAAATTCTCACATGAGAACCGCTCTTTGTATTTGCTTGAAACGTTTACGATAAAGAGATTAGTACTTAATTGGTGCATTAATGCAGATCATATCTTTCAGTATTTAGTACAAACAATTTTTTAATCGTGAAATCGACTGAAAATGGCTGTTTTGACACTTTGGGTTCAACAACGTTTTACATAATCTAATAATTAAAAAAGACGAGGTAGTTGTGTTTGCGCCAGTGCCTCTAAATTTTAATACGGAGTCAGATTGGTATAAAAATAATTAGTGTAGGTTAATCCGTTTCAGGAACTAGTCAACATTTTGCAACAAGACTGCTTATTCGGGCAAGGGACGAACACAAATACAAACTATCTTGTCCATGTAATTAGAACAAGTAAATAATCGACCGACCGATACAAAGCACTCTTGATGAAAGAACTTATGGCTGAAATAAATCATACGAAAAGAGAAAAATGCACAGGTAATCTTCTATTTCCGAGTTGCATTAAATTGATCAAATTGTTCATGTGTGTGGTGCTATCTCTGAACCTCTAACGAGTGGGGCTGCATTTCTTAAAGATTCTAGATGTTGGAATAATAGACTAGACAAGCCTCTTAAAGGAGTCTGACTTTGATCCTACACCTGAAGCTTAGTGTGGACTATTGATACCGATCAGCAAGGTCAAGAGCCTACTAATGCACATTTCTAGAGACGTCGGATGCAGTAATGTGTGCGCTGATCAATCAAAAATGTGAAGACTTGCTGTGTTTTGAGTTCCAAGGAGATAAATTAACTGTTTTACGACAGTTAGTAATGAACGTTTTCCATAATGATTGGTTCGAATGCTTTGTAAGTGTGTCGCTTACACGTCACTTCGAATGTAAGCTATACTTCAATGAAAACACGTTATATTAAAAACTAGAGGACTACCTATTTGTAAAATCGTCTATTAATACAAAAAGGTAGAGTCGCAGAGCTTCCTCGCTAAAAGTTGCTGCGCTTATTTGGTGAACAAGGGCTGAAACAAGCTCCCCCCTAGGACCTACACCAACGTATACCTTTCGCTTCGATTCTCAGACATTCCAACGTTGGAACGAAGCTAAAAAATGCCAAAATCTATGCTAAAAGTTGTATAGCTAAATCGTTGATTAGTACAACCTGTAAAGATGGCAGGAGCTTCCTCGCTAAAGTTGATGGGATTATGCGGTTGCCAAGGGCTCAAACAACTTCCCTAGACCTTACGTGCAACGCATACATTTCGCATCGATTCCGACATTTAACGTTCCAACAAAGCTAGAAGATTGTGAAAATTTCATGCTAAAGCACTAAAAGTTCTTTCGACCCTCGAACACATGCGGGAATCCGAGCACCGCTGCGGCGATACGACTGATGCTGTCTCAGAAGGGCGAATGTCCAGAGCTATCTTGGGCAAAAAGGAAATAAAGTCACATTCCTTCAGATCTACGTTACACCTACGGCAGACAGCAGGAAGAAGCCCGAAATCGTCGGCAAGCAGCGGCACATCCGGCCACCGCGCACCGAGCAAAGCTCGTATCCACCAGCTCTGAGCGCTGCCATCTTACCGAGTGACGTCACGGCTCTTGTGAGGTCGCGTGACGAGGTGGTCACTTACCGTGCAACTGTGGCGGCGGCAGCAGGGAGAAGGGGGCACTTTCGAACTTCCGGTTTATCACTCTAAGCCCCTCACCTCGTTGGTTAGGCCTCAATGATTGCCGAACTTATGCCAGGTTAGAGCTTTCCTCGGGCGTGCGATCCGTGCAAATGCTTGTGCGTAAAGTTTGTTGTCCATCGTACGGATAGAGAGAGACAGTGCCAAACATAGAACAAAGCAAACCAACTCCCAGTGCGAGAAAGGCAACAAGCATCGTGTTAACACCAGAGCCAAGCTGGCCAAGGGAGCACTCAACATTTCGTATTCTCGCCTGTGGTACCCGGAAACGTTGGGGAAAAGTAACTGCCGCCAGCAACCGCTTGGAAAAAGGCGATATGCGGTCAATTCATACAGTTGATTCCGCGACGTTTGCGAATTCCACTCGGTAAGGAACAAGAAGAAGACGCGGACGCAGAGCTACAGTATATAGCTTCTCTGAGAGGTTTTCACGCGTGTCCCGATCTATCATTGACCGTGATAGACCAAAGATTATCAAAAATTCCAGGCGTCATCAATGCCTGCTCGCAATTTCTCAATTTACGACCACCACTACGCGTTCTTGTAAAATAATTTGTACGCAGCTAGTGACTAATAAAAAATATATATTACTGTTGGCATGAGACAGGATTACAATTGTTACCAGAAATCGTAACTTTTTCCCGAGGGCTTAGACCGCCCCGCTTGGGATTACACACGCCTCGACAGCCTAAACTCGCATCTTCAGCAAACGCCACGGACATCGCATTATTATCGCAAGTTTCCGATTTTCTCTTTTCTTTTAATATTTCATTTCGTTAAGACAGAACATAATGTCTGCAGCATCGAGGCAACAGACCAGGTGGTCTCACAAGGCCTCGAGGCCGCTACAAAACAAAAAGTATAACAATTAATCAATGTCAGCGACCTAACCAAAAATCATTCGTCACTAAACTCACATAATCCCGCAATCTTTTTTTTTTTTTTGTCTGATTAATTTTTGCAGTGTAACTTTCGAGAGGCATCTCAACTTCCACAGACGTGTATGTTGGGTGCGCAGAGACACAAATACAATTAGTGTTCCTCACTCGGGTGCATTCACATCACCCACTAAGGTGCCGAACGCACACCACTTCACTTTAAGTGGATGAAGCTCTCGCGAGTTGGCCGTGTCACGTGTGACGCTGGCCCAACTCGATCTATGAGGGGTACCGACTTCACGGTGAAACATATGCCAGAGGAGGCGCACCCTCCTTCGAGCGTTTCAAAAACAAACAGATAAAAAGCAAAACATTTCTTCCCCCCTAACTGTTGGAAGCAGGCTGAAACGACACGTCAGCAAAGTGAAAGAATACTTGGTCAGAGCTCCGTCATCCACTTCCCCCACGCTTTGAAGTAGTGCGGGGAAGCACCACCGTGGAAAGCCACGCTAGTCTTGTCAGCAGTGCTTTCTTCCTCCCTTTCTCTCTCTCTCTCTCTACTTTTTTCTTTCTCACACACATACACACCCACTCATACACAGATACACAAACACGCACGTGCGCACGCACGCACAGCCATAAATGGAAACGTTGACGAGGACTGCACAACCTATAACTTCCTTCATTTTGTTCCATTCCGTCCCCCCCCCCCCTCAAATCGCGGAAAAAATGGAAGTGGGGGTGAGCGGCTATTGAGTGAGAGAGGGTCGGGCGCGTGCAGTGAGGACCCCCGTGCATTATCAACCATAAAAAAAATACGACTAAGAACACCAGCACAATACTAAATATTAAAAAATAAAAAATCCAAAATCTAAAAAGCGTAATCTCCAGGCTGTAATTTCCAGTGACGACATACACAGGACTCGACAAGGATGACGAGAAATGCAAGTTCGGGAAGAAAAGGAGAGGAAAAAAGTAGGGTGTTTAACGGTAAAAAAAAAAAAAATGGGATATAACAATCGATCGCTAATACGGATAAGAGGGAGATAAACGACGGTCGCCATGGATCGCTTCTTCTCCGTCTAAGTGGAGAGACGATCGTTGTTTAAGTCCCCGAGCTCGGGGAGCCAATGATGTCGTCACGTCGGGGAGCGACGGAACTCGAGTTCCCTGGAGAGTGCTCGCGTTGGGAACCCCTGCGAACACGTATCGGAGGACCGCAGCCGGCTGCCGAAATGGGAGGAAGACTAAAGAACCTTGGCGGAGTTGCGTGCGTGGCTTTCCTTCACACGCGGTGACTGACGTACCACGAACTATGGCAGACACGGAATGTGCTGCGGTGAGGTTGAATTTGCAACCTCTACTTTTTGCTCGTCAATATCTTATAAAAGAAAACGCGGAGATGTGGCGAATTTGCCAAGGCTAGAAGAGTTCGACCGCGTTAAAATATTGTGAGCTTTTAACGCGAGGTATGAGGAACTTTCAGCGAAAGTTCGACTGAAAGTTTGACTATGATGCGCACGGCACTCAAAAACGAGCCGACACCACCTAGCAGAGGAGAGGTGAAATATGTATCGAGTGTATTGTTTCTCACTAACAAACTAACGAAACAATAAAATGTTTACGTGCTCGCCGACATATTGTGCAATATATATAAAAGGTACCGTATATTTCTTTATTTTTCTATAAAAGTTTTCTCTTTTTTTTTGCAGAAGTCGCTTAGCAGTGTTCGAATGTCGAACTTCGTTTCATGTTGGCAAAAGTTAGAAGATTCTCTGAACCAATTCAACCTTCCACAAATATTCGCGACAAAGTCCCTAAATCCACGGTCGCACTCCTAATACATCATACAAAAGACAGTCTGCAGACAAGGCGTGTTCCTTGCTCGTATGACGTCACATTGATCATACAAAGACCGCCTGCAGGCATGTTCCAAGCAAGCATGAAGCAAACGGGCTTCAAACGGGCTTGCGGCATGTCCGCAGATAATGGAGACTTTTGGGGAACCGTTTTTGCACATACGATACGGTATACGATGGGCCTCTCCGGTACGCAACTCTTCTGCGGTAGCGCATGCGCAGTGCGTACCGGAGGAGGGCCCATCGTACCGTATCGGATGTACAAAAACGGTTCCCTAAAATTCCCTAGTATGCTTAAGTCTTACGTTGAAGTATCGTGGGCAAATTGGCTGGATTTTTCTATTCTGATGGTTCGACACCATCATTTCAATAACACCACGGATGTAGAAGCAAGGCGACGGTACTTTAAACGGGGTGCAATCAAAACCCCGATCCATGCAAGTCTATATACACAAACCAAAAATATCTGTGCCCAAAAGCTTTTTTTTATAATCTGCGAGACAATTACCAGTTAAAAAGCGGTTGCTCAACGGCGTCTCAAATATTTTTCTCTAGATCGAATGCGATGACGACGTAGCACTCGAAAATAATCGAGAAGTAATATGCCGTCGCAGACACATTTGTAGTGAAAATATTAAAGTCCATACGCATAAAACTGCGAGCCTTATACGAGCTAAATACAAAAGGTACGTTTATTCGAAGAAAGCTCGACCGATTATAGTCGTAGGGAGCAAAACAACCTGCGTGGCTTGATGTAAATAAATAAAGATAGATGTATACCGTAAATAAATAAATTAATTAATCAATCAATAATAACCTTGACGTCATGCTAACCTAACCTGATCTCTGAGATTCGGTTTTAAATTATCTGTTTTTTGTTGTTTTTTCTCTCGGAACACACACGACTCGATCAGCCAAAAGTGGGTGGTGTCCTAAGGTCATATTCAAGTGCTTTGCACGAAGAAAGGAATCACTTATTTGAGGTGTAAGAGGACCTTTCATCCGGTCATGGCGTCTTCGAGAGTGACAATTCTAACCCTAACTCGGCGAGGGTTTTGCGAGTCATTTTAAGGTTGGCAGCATCCACACACTGTTCTTCGTCTACACTCAACGCACATATTGAGTCAGCTAACTCTTATTTCCCTAACTCGCTAATGCGCTTTATTTCTTTTGCCCGTTAATCCCAATCTCTTATCCCATACTCTCAGATGGTGTTCCCAACGAATGAAACACAGCCCCTCCACAGATATATACGAAGGGAATTATATTTTATTCTCCGTCAAACAACACAGCTATGCGAAACATACGAAGCGTACATTCGGTGTTTCCTCTAACGCACACACACAAAAAGAAAATGACGTTGCACAGGGCGCGGACTTTTAAAACCCCGTCATCCCTCATACCCGTTCTCCCTTCACGCGTCCCAACTCGCGTTCCCAGACAAAAATCAGTCATTCGTCGCAAAGCGGATCTCGGGAAGATTAAAGATAGTGGCGTGTGCATGCGAAGTGCTTGTTGGGAGAACAAAGTAAATAAAAGAAGCCTACGAAGACCGACCGGCAAATCTTCAGAGCAAAAAAACTAACACCGAGTTAGTAAAAAAGATACACGACAGCATAGCGACAATCCTTTCAGAACGTATATACCACTCCGTACCTAAGCTCCGTATCTGCGCTAAAACATCCCCGGGTGAATCCGCCTTACTTGAAGTTGATTTCCGCTAAATCGGGACTGCGAGAACGAGAAGGACAAAAACAACTACGACAAAACAAGGAACGAGCGAGGCAGCGAGGGCAGCAATGTATTTTTTCGAGCTTGTCCGCCGTTCTTTGCTTCATCGTTACACACGCCCGTTTTCTACGGGTACGTCAGATTAAATGAACAAAATTAAGTAAGAAGAAAAAAAAGGCAGAAGTTGTTCGCGCACGCTTAGGAACTCAACAAAAAGTTGAGAGAACACGAGGTCAACGAGAGTTTTGAGAAGCGGATCGTCGACGCGTTGATGTCGACGCATTTTGTTTTCTCCTCCTCGCGACGGTCGACTCCTACGCGCTGTCATCACCGACCGCTGGATGATCGTCATACTCAAAAATCGTTTTCCTAAAAACGAAAACAAAAAAAGAAAGAAAGCCTTCTTAAAGCCAGACTTTCGTATAACTTGCAAGTGCCAAAATCATTGGGAACAAAGTTTGATAAATATATAAAGCGCAGAAGAGAGACGAGGACATTAAGAAGACAGGATGGCGCTGTCCAGTCTTTTTCACGTCCTCGTCAGACTTTTGCGCTTTATATTCTAGCATGTTGAACCAACCAGCGTACCTTCATATTTTTTAAGAACAAAATGGAAGCTGCCAAGCCAAAAAGCGGCGAAAAACTGCAAAAGTTAAATGTCCAATAGGTTTTAGACAATGGCAGCATGTCAAAAAAAAAAAAAAGATGAGATCAGCGTCTGTTTTATTTCTACCTTTTCCTAGGGGCTAACATAGGTGCCATCTCAGCTGCCATCTTTTGTAAGTTCGTCCGTGTGTCACCAACGTATAGGCGATACAATTTGGTGTTTGATACTAACCGATGTCGTGTTCGGGCTAACTGTGCCGTGGAGTGTATAGGACCCCATACTTCGACAGAGTGAAACATATTACACGCGTTTCATCCGGTGTCGTACCACTTATCTGATATCAACGGGAGGCTAAAATAAAGCCACCAACTATGTTGTCTGCATGTTCAACAGATAAGATCGTGTACTCCGTGCGTGTGCGTGTGCGTGTGCGTGTGTGTGTGTGTGCGTGTGTGTGTGTGTGTGTGCGTGTGTGTGCGTGTGTGTGTGTGTGTGTGTGTGTGTGTGTGTGTCTGCTGTGTGTGTGCGTGTGTGTGCGTGTGTGTGTGCGTGCGTGCGTGCGTGCGTGCGTGTGTGTGTGTCTGTTTTAATAAGAGAGAAGGCACTGGACGATAACTTGTTCGTAGCGTTCCATTAATATCTTCTTTTGTTTATCTTCGGGCGCGAAAGCGTATGAAATGCAGAAACTGTACTTGCACTGTTGCGTTCTTCTCTTCTGTGTTGAAAGTACGAGAAACACAAGGTAGATCCAAAATCGGCCCAGTACCTTTGTCGTACGCCGTCTCCGTTACGGCTTTCCTGCCCATACATGCTCGCATGTTGTTGAATATGAAGCAACCGGAAGACGATGACTTGCAGATCGCGAGCAAATACTGACAAATTAAGAAAGCCTATGGATGCAAAATATATGGTGGGGTAGTTTGCACGTACATAAGCGCTGTGATATTAACGTTAATCTGGAGACGGGGATTTTGATCCCGGCCCCGACACACGTTTTAAGACGGGTTGCTTATTTGACTTCACTTTTTTTTTTTTTCACCAGCGAGTGTTTTTGTATATTTCATGAGATAATGCCATTGCGGGCGCGCCAAAAGAACATCGTCGACCAAACAGGTCCACGTCGAGGGGCAGAAAGTGAGCCCATTGTTATTACGTTGTAGTCGCAAGCATATCACTAACTTGATGCTCATAGGAATGGAGCAGATATCTGCGAGTCCAAGTCCTCACTTTCAGACCCTCACTAAACAGCTTCGTTTTTTTTTTTACCACCACGCGACCAACAATCTCGTTGCATTAAATTAAAATAAACGTGAGACCCTCACTGGGCAGGTTCGAATATAGAACGCTAAGTGTCGTTTGTTTAGTGGGAGTAGCGAATACATAGCTTGCAAGGGCCGCAATTGCTGGAACCTGACGGTTACTTCCACTCACTGGTTTCTTCGAACTACAACTTCTGCGGTGTGTAACTAGCACGGCTAACCGAACACTCGCGGCGCATAAAATACCGGTTAGGCCACGAATGACGTCACATGCAAGCTATGTATACCAACCGGATAATCATACTCGCCCTCAATTTATTTTCCCTTTTTCCCAAAAAAATAAGAAAACAAATTAACAAAACAAAGGCGCGATTACGAGTAATTTAGAACTGGTGGAGTCACGTAATTTTGACACGACACTACATTTGACAAACATGAGTGAACTGTTAACTCGAATGCTTAGCTGAACAAATCAGAGTAAATAAACGAGCCCTCGCTTCTCAAACGAATCTTGTGCTTTCAAAGTCCAAATGTGCCGCACGGCCGCTTACACGACAGGAAATCGACAGCACAGCGGCTAACTCGGGGGTCTCAAACAAAAGCGTCACGCAGCAGAGGTTACTCGAACTTCACGGCGGTGACACCGAGAGCTACTAGTGGCACCGGGGTCGGCTTGATAGGAGCAGCGTTAAATGGGGAATTCCCAGGGTGGGTTTGGACACCACCTATACACCTTTTTCACAAGGGCGCCGCCATTTTGAAATATCTTCACTTCCAGTATGGGCGAAAACATTGTTTTGCCGTTGCCACGCCGATAGAATGCATTTAGGAGGTAAGCGTAACCGTCACCCATTCTCGTTTTGTCTCCCTTCTATTTTTTGCTATTTGCAGGTTGAAACGTTTTAATATTTTTTCGTCGCCCATACCGGATATGCCTACTTGGCGGTCGGGGGAGAGTAAGCGGAAAAGGTCTATAGACCTTTTTCGCAAGGGCGCCGCCATCTTGAATTGTCGTCACTTCCAGTATGGGCGAAAACATTGTTTTGCCGTCGCCACGCAAATAGAAGGCATTTAGGACAAAAACTTAACCGTCACACACTTCTCGTTTTGCCTCCCCTCTATTTTTTTACTATTTGCAGGTTGAAACGTTTTGATATTTTTTCGTCGCCCATACCGAATATGCCAACTTGGCGGTCGGGGGCGAGAGTAGGCGGAAAAGGTCTATAGTCCGTTGCAAACCTAAGAACAAAGGGCGAGGGAAGACGGGCCGGGGAGGAGAAGCAGACGGAACACTAAAGAAAGAAAGAGGTTTCCCCCTCCCTTCTCCAGCGTTCCGTCTGCTTCCTCCTCCCCGGCCAGCCTTACCCTCGCCCTTCGTTCTTAGGTTGCAACGGACTATAGATTATTCAAATGCCTGTGCACTAGAATTCTGACGTCACCAGAGTGAGTTCGAGCGAAGAACCCGATTGGATACGAGTGCTACGTCAGCGCTCGGCTGGGCCTCGTGTGCAATGAACGCGTTGAAGGACGTTCGGCATCGGGCTCGGGTCCAATTGATGAGCCGGTGCCATCCGACTGTTGATGACGTTTCATGGAGGAACAGGAGGGTGTTCGCAGCCCTTGGTGATTCTATAGACGCTTTGCAGCAGCTGTGCATGGGCGCCGCCATACTTCAGTTTTTGTTCCCTCTTATTCCGTTCGCTTGACTTCATCATTTCCACAGCAGGACAGGTTATTGCCATTTTAAGTGTTACTGTGTCCTTCCCCCAGCATAGGCCGTGGTGGAGACTCGTCAACGCCCGCTTCAGTGGCTCGGCATCTCGGTAAGACAAGAGAAGGGCGGCTATGGCGGCTCAATCTGGCGCGTGTGTAAAGCGTCTATAGATGGTGTTGGTTTGGAGCGGTCCAAACGCGCTCCGTGTTTGCGCCTTTAGTGATGTAAATATGGGCGCGCGCTTGCACGCGAAAGGCGATACAAACAAAGAAAGCGCTCTTCAAAACTGCTCCAAATCTACCGAGGAAATTCCCCATTAGCTAAAACAGCGCGAAAAAGGCCTGCCAAGCCTACGGCGCGCGAGCGTTTGAGACTCGATTTCACGTATGTGCCACTCCGCTCGTGCTCTCAGCACTCAGAGTGCTTTCTTTCACACTCTCTCAGCTAAGACGTTGTTTCCAGCAAGCCGCGGCCCTGTTTACCACCATGGTTACAATTACAGTAGTGCCTCGTTAATATGGGCACCTCCGCTTGCCCAGAAAATGGTCCATAACGAGTCGTGCACACTAAGTTCGTCCCCGAAAATTTCGCCAATATAGCGGGGTGTCCGTTTGATCGAGCTCAGGGACCCCATGTTATATACGCCGGGACCAAGTGGAACTTAGGGACCTGGACAACATCCTCTGCTGCGATTGGTCAGCGATGCGCCGCTGACCAATCGCAGCAGAGGGCTTTGTCCCAGTCCCTTGGTCCCGCCTGGTCCCGCCGTGTATAACATAGGGCCCCTGTAGTAACAGAAATTATTCTATCCCGCAACAGTATAGGGGGTATTCACTGGCCGCCATATTTGAGGTCACTGTTTAGAGCGCATGCTCAGAACGAACTCACATTGATAGGTTGTCAGGACCGGCAATCTTGATGGTGCGGGGTGCACGTTGCAAAATAACTGTGGAAGATAGCCATCAGCACGTGCTCAGCATTAGCGCACACGGATATGGCCGCCAGTGAATACACCCTATAGGGGGTATTCACTGGCAGCCATAGTTGTGTGCGCGGCTGCTGAGCGCGTGCTGAAAGCGAGCTTCCTCAGTTCGTTTGCAACGTGCATTCCGCACCATCAAGATTGCCGGTCTTAGCAGCCTATTAATGTGAGCTCGCTTCCTCAGCGTGCGCTCTAACTCTAAACATCACCCTTAAATATAACGTCCAGTGAATGCGCTCCATTGAGGAGGAGATCAAACAGTCACGCCTCTAGCGGCACGTTTCAGCTGTAGGGACAACCAACCGAATTTTCTTGTTTGTATTTCGATCAGAGAAATCGAAGATGACGTTTCGAAGGCCGATCCTCGTGCGACCAAAGTACTGGTCAGAGCGAAGTGCTCGTACCCAGACCGTGCTAGGAGAGAGGCCAATTTCTTTGTTGTGCTGTGTTAGTAAACACCAGGCTTTGGGGTAAGCAGGCTCGATAAAGCACTTCCTATAATCCTCAGCTCAGCGTGCGATCTCTCAGCCCAACACGCGCATGTTCTAGCTTCGGAAAGCGAGCAGATCACACGCCATCCGCACGAACATTGAAAACGGAAGCGGCAAGGAGCTCTTTTTGGAAGGGTCTAGAGCAGGGGTCTCAAACACGCGGCCCGCGGGCCGCATGCGCCCGCGACTCGCTGAGACGCGGCCCGCAGGCAACCGGCTACGGGTCCCGGTTCCCAAGTCTCGAGCGCTAGAAATGATATGCGCCATTGTGATCTCATCTCGCCGATTCATTTTCGCTCAAAAGGTCGCTCCGCTCTTTTAACGTATTCACATAGTTTTTACTTATCTGCGTTCACTTGCCCTTTGTTTCGCTTTATTTTGTGCTTCCGAGCTTTTTGTAATGTCCAACAATTCCGCTACTAGGCTGCAAGCGCGAGCGCTTTGTTGAAGGACGCATCTCGGCTGGGCGAACTCTCGATCAGCAGGAGCAACTGCCAAAGATAAAGCTACATGCTCAAAATTCTCGCCCTAGAAAAAAAAAAAAAAAAAATTACCATAAAAGACAAGTATGGGTGTTGTAATAGAAATCGTCGGGAAAGCAAGAACTGTCAAATAACTGATTGTTTTTAGAGACATGTTGAGCTTGGTTAATTCCTGAGTGAATTGAGCAACGGGAACGACAATGTACTTGTTCTCTTGTTCTATTAAAAATGCCAGCACGTTTGCGGGGCGGTGTCATTTCATTTCTTGTTATCACATCAGGTCAGCAGGGCCCAAAGTAGTCATATAAACAAATGAAATCTAAAAATGTCACTGACAAAATAGAGTTTAAAAAAGCATAGAGCATGTGGTCTCTTCTCTTTTAAATCTCTTAAGCCAGACCCCCCCCCCCCCCCGTCTAACGTTGGCCCCCGGGCTTCCCAGTGCCGGCTATGTGGCCCCCACGCTCAAATGAGTTTGAGACCCCTGGTCTAGAGCCACTAAATGAGCTGCGCTTAGAGTAACGGCACTCTGTTCCCCGACATTGTTGTGGGCGCCACCATTTTGGGGCTTGTGCAGAGCCAGACGCAACTGCCGATCGTCATGATTCAAAGATGCGACTTCCTCAGCATTAGATTCGGTGTTAGGAAGCTCTATGTAATATTGATTATCTCTGTAGCGAACTGTTTAATCATTTGTGGAGTGCTGAAAAACGTTTCCTGTGATTTCAGATAAAGCTTCAGATAACTGGCAACCATGATTTTAAGACACAATATGGCCAAGTGTCGTTACTCTGAAGCGTAGCTTATTTAGTGGCACTAGAAAGGTCTATGGTTTGAGCGCGTTCTTGCAGCGGTACGAGTATAAAAATAGTAAGCGACAAATACCGGAAATCTCTCATTTGTGCTAAAAGTGCGGCACCCCTTACGCACAAGACGACTCACCGCCTCCGAGCAACTGTACGAAGCAGGGCGACCAGAGAGGGTGGTGTCTGCGACGCGACGACTCGGTGACGTGCCTTCGACCGCGAGTCCTCGTGGCAGGGGCACAGGCTCACGCAGCGGACGCGACGTCAACCGTCGACCGCCCGATCGCGCAGTCGGTCACCGACTGGCGCGCGGCGCGGACCTCGGCGGATGGACGCCGACCACGTGCCGCCGCCGCCTCCTTCCGACGGGGTGCTGTGGAGCCGCCGTGGCGCCGGTGGAGTTCAAAGGGCGCTCCTCTCCTCGCCCTCTCCCCACCTTGAACGAGCAGGATGGAGAACACATGCCACAACACCACGTGTTATGTACTACGCGTTTATAGCTACTTCTGAATTTCCCTAGTCTACGCTGAAACTAATGCATGAGACTCTAGTAACGAAATAAAAGTATATATATATATATATATATATATATATATATATATATATATATATATATATATATATATATATATATATATATATATATAAAGAGTGGCGAATGTTGACAAATGCTTCCGTTGATATAAATGCAAAAGTAATGTGCGCAGACACAGCAGCCGTAGGATGATAAAAATAAAATTCTAATTTAATGGCGAAAAAAGTCACGCAAGAAAAAAAGGGTGAGGTGCCGAAAAAAAGTTGTATTGGTTTACGGGAATAATGAAGACTAGGCACAAGAACGCTAGTTACGAGGGAAACAAACTTTTAAAAACGACCGAGTAAAAGTCAAAGTTAAAACACAAGAACTTACAAAAATAAATTGTTAAATGAAAAATAAAATTAAAAATTAAAAATAAAAAAATAATAAAAATAAGAAAGGGGCTAGACGTCCGTCGACGTTTCGGCAGTGGCACTGCCTTCTTCAGCCCGTCCTGACACAACAACATAGTTTCGGATATCTAGCAATCATCCTTTGAAGCTTTGCATGTCATCAAAGGAAATCGCTGTTATGTCTTGTTTTCAAATGAGGACGTACAGTTGCTAGGGCAAGTTTCACTCCGACAGAACGGACGAATGTAATCGATGTTCGGTGCTCCAGAGAAGCCAGCGCGCAGAGAGAGCATGCTCGCGTGATAAATGCCACACGTAACTCAGTGCACATGACGCGCGCTACGCTTCCTCTAGAAGCAGTTCGGATTTTATACTTCGTCTCACTTTCCGATGTAGCGCAAGGGTTCTCCGGGAGTGTCGCTTCCCCACAGTGCCCCGGTGCCGTGTGAGAAGCAGTCACAAAGAAGCCACCAAACCCGCTTGAAGGGACTACGAAATGATCTTTCAACTTCTTCCTTCTTCGCTTTAATCCTCGACTCAAAAGCGAAATGATAAATCACGTGGTCATGACGTGATTTGGGACCGGAGGCGATGACTCCGAGCTTCCACCGTGCTTTCTAAGCACACCGTGGAACTTGTCATTCTCAAGTGATGGTAAGTGCCGTCAGTGCACTCATTGGCCACGAACGCGTATTCAAATATTCGTCGATAGTTTGATTGTTGACGGGCGCATACGTCCGAGTAACGCAGTGCTCGTGTTTGATGCGTGAGCTGGGTTTGGCTTTTGTGCTTGGGCACCGCGGATGCATCGCAGTGAAAAGGCGGAGAGCTTTCGAAGGAAAGGAGATACAAAAATAGTCCGCTATATTTTCAAATTTTCGTACCGAAAATCAGGATTTAGGCTTTCTACGCTTGTGCACAAGTTTTATTTTGGCGCCCTAAACGATATGCGATTCGTAAAATTTCAATTTATCCCAGCCGAAAATTAATTTCGTGGTCTCTTTAAAGAAAGGTTCTTGAATTAGTCTTTCTGTAACCTCTACGCGTACTAAGCGACGTAAAAAAATACAATCTTGCGTAATGGGTATATTTTTTTTTAGAAGGAGGGACTCGCAATTTTCGGTCCTATAGTTGAATAAACAAATAGGCCGCGCGTGATCGTAATTTGCTTTAGGACGCTTACAAGCTGATATCAAGTTACCGTCATAAACGAGACGAATTCAAAAAATAGTCTAGTGCCCCGCTAATACGTACTGAGCACTATTTCCAAATATTCTAAGTACAATCAATGTATGAGAGCGGTGACGAAGCGAATACGGTATTAGAATCGATATGCGAAAATGTGCGATATTCGCACAGGCCCTTCGTAACAAGCCGGCAATAAAGCGGTGCACGAGCTACTAGTTTTCGGTTTTGAAGAGCGAAAAAAACAACGTTTGAAGGAAGTCTGGCCAAAATTATAAGTAATTTTAATAAAATACAGTACACTATCCGAGTTTGAGCATCATATTGCAGTTCGGCGCATACAGCGCAGCAATATCATCAGTGCATGTAGACAATTCTGGTTCTTCGAGAACGCCTAGGTACGCGCTTCAATTCGAGACGACAGAGACGAAACTATCATTCAACTTCAGCTTCATCCAGAGCGAAATGAATTGAAGTCGCATGCAAATTGCACAGAAATATTAAGTTACAAGTCTCAAGTGGAGCTAGTAATTATTAGTTATTAGGTAATTATTTATATCTAATAAATATTAAAATCGTCGTCGCATGCTCAGGCGCCGAGACATGAGCAGCGCGCCTTTAAATTGGCATGGGAGCAAAGCACGCCCCGAACGCACAACACATGCGGGCGGCACCGGTCGTGTATATATATATATATATATATATATATATATATATATATATAATATATATATATATATATATATATATATATATATATATATAATATATAATGAAGCAAGGATTGTTTTATTTGTTAAATTCGCGGCTCGTGTCAACATCCATCACCGCCGCAGGGAAAACTCGGTATTCGAAAGGCGAGTTTGCGTGCAAAAGTAAAAATTCTTGCTCAAGCCAGGAAGGAAGCTCGCCCTCTCAAAATGGTACAGTACCCCCTCGCCCGAGGGAAAAAAAAAGATCAGTTTGAAAGAAAATTAAACAGTCACAAGAAACAGCTTGTACAAGTAAAAGGGGCCAGTTTGCAAACTTGCCCCTCTTCGAATACTTTTCTTGGAAAAAAACTTTTGCTATGGTAGGAAAACTAGTCTGTGCGTTTCGTGTAACGATCAGCGCGAACGACGTACATAGTCCCGCCATAAATGTTTCGTGATTGTTTTTACATCGTAAAACTATACTCTGTTTCATCCTTGGTGTACAACGCTGTCAAAGCTGCTGGCGCGAGCATGGGCTTCATCTGGTCGATAATTTGCACGCGTTCTTGCGCAAACGAAACCATAGATGAAGCCACGCGCTCGCTCCAGTAGCTTTGAGAGCATTGTATATACGAAGTATGAAACGGAGTATGGTGGCCACCCCGAAATACAAATTGTTTGCAGTCAACACATCTAGAAGTAAAATATGTCGCATAAAAGAATAAGCAGGGAAAGAACGACCGCTCCAGGCTCGACTCGGAACGTATACACACGAATTCGTATACATTTAAGTTGCTACGCGCTTTAAACGGGCCTGCCGACTCGTAGGTCCGGCTTCGCTCGCACTTCAGCCGCACTGCCTAATGCCCGTGTCCCACTAGAGCGACGAGACAGAAACAAACGACAGCGACAAGCCTCAAACCAGAGTCTGTTCGCGATTTGAGAGGCTTTGTAGAATAAAGGGGCTATGCTCAAACACAAGCATCATGCACGCGATGGTACCATTTGGCAGGCGCAATCGCTCGTGCTTACTTCACGAGCACCGAACGACTAAACGCCTGCCAAAGGTACTCATCAGCGAGCATGCTGCATGGGTTTGAGGCTTGTCGCTGTCTCTTTGTTTCTGCCTGTCGCTCTAGCGGGACATCGGCATAATAAATACATCAAACAAAAGACAGTCTGTAGACACTGTCGGGGGCGTGTTTGTTCCTTGTATGACGGTCGCACTGGTCGTACACAAACTGTCCGCAAGGATGTTCGAAGTACACACGTGTGTGAGACAAAGTTCTTCGAAAATCCTTGAGGCGTGTCCGCAGGGGATTCTGTCATCGTGTTTGCAGCGAACACTCTGTCCTTTCTATACCGTGTACGAACAGTGTCAGTGCGGCTTTAAACTAACATCCCGGTTGCACATTACACATTTCCAGGTGGTCTCTCAATCGACCCTCGGTACTTCGCTATAGGGTGTCCCGCAAACCTCCATTGACAAACTTTTTTTTTTTTTTTTATGCGGTGGCATTTTTTTATGTCGCATCTCCTGAAAACTTTTGGTCGTCACGTCGAAACGATGGCCCTTGCGCGAGAGGGTGAGTTGCCGACCTCCTCTCCTTATTGCGAGCATGCGCGGGTGGCGGGACGAGGCGCTCGCTGGATGTGCAGCAGTCTTCGCAACGCTGAAGGAAGATTGTTTCTCCTGTCCTCGTCCTTTCCGGCGTTCGTGCTGCTTTTCTTTATCACCGAACTGAAGAGGAGTTGACTTCGTTTCAGCTTGGCGTCCAGACGCAGCCGATGCTACAAGCGCGAGCCTGTGGCCCTGAACAGTGCTTGCACTGCACGGGCGCGCGTGCTTGGCAGAGACTCTGAAAGCCCCGAGCTCGTGCTTGTAGCATCGGCTGCGTCTGGACCCAAGCTGAAACGAAGTATAAACAGGAGCGGAGACGTGCTAAGTATGATTGTGTTCGACGTGTCAAAAGAGAGAAGAGAGAGCGACGTCTGACTAAGAACAGGGAAGCGAACCTCGATACAATGCTAGCTACGACCTTTCGCCGTAGAGTCTGTAGCGAAGCATCGCAGAAACACAGCCCCGCTTTAACGCAGATTGCGTCTTATCAACCGACGAGAAAACCGTCACGAAGTACCGTCACGAAGGACCGTCACGATGAAACGTCACGAAGAACCGTCAGGTCAAAATTTCCCCGCTAAATTTAGCGAGAAAAGTGACCTCACGCGACCTCGCCTTGTGGCTTCGAGTCACGTGGTGCCAACATAATTTCATTTAATGGCGATGTTCACTATTTTCCTAAAAGTCGGAAACTACAATACATAGCCCATAGCAGACGGCAATGCCCGGGAATCTATACGTTTCAGACAACGAAAACATGTCCCAAAGACGGACGGAGAGTCCGGCCAACGTCGACGTGTCTCTGACCAAAAACGGTTCGCGCGATGCGTGCACAGCGGACCTCCCAGGCGTCTTTGGCCGGCGATAAAGCATCCGAGTGGCCGCGGGGCCGCCTTTAACGAGCATAGGCTCGTCGTAAAAGCCGGGTCAGCCCGGACCGATTGGGTGCCCCGAATAAGCCCCCTTTAATGGCACGCCGGATGGCCGCGATGACACGTCTGAGGAGACCCCGAGGCTGCTCGAGGGCCCGCGACTACACTTCGTTCCCCCTAAGCTGACAGTACGGGAGAGCTACGCGCCTGCCGGACCAATCAGCGGCCTCCCTTTCATCACCTGACCTCGATCTCTACGCGTTGGGTACGGACGGGAGCGTGAGCACGCGCGGTAAGACAGACATACGACCGGTCTAGGCAAGCCTGTAACACACTCCTTCACACCTAAGCTGGCAGTAAGGTGGAAGTCACGTGCTCATTGGACCAGTCACGCGCCCATCTTTTGCCACGTGATCACGCTCCCTCCCATATACCCGCGCGCAGAAAGTGGGTACAGGGGATGAAAGGGAGGCCGCTGATTGGTCCGGCTGGTGCGTAGCATCCACCGCACTGTCAGCTTAGGGTTAAACGGAGTATACGGACGGGACACGGAGACCAGACCCGACATACGTCGGCGGGGACGACAGGGTTGGTGGTCAATGCTGAACGGTACTTCAAGAGAGGCGCGCTACCTTTATCAGCGACTGCAACAGGCGGTGACACAAAGGCCCTTCCAAACGTTCCTTTCTGACAGTAGCGACAAGTGCGCCAAACCACGAGGCACGTATACGCCGTGCATGCGACCATTAGAAGAGCATGGAAGTTCAGCCGCAAACCTATGGCCACCAAAGCTTTTACCTTGCTTTTTTTGTCTTTTTGCGAAATTGCATGTAAATTTTTATTTTGTGATTCGCGAAATTGCATGTAAAATCGCACTATGTGAATCAGGCATTACTGAAGTAACTATAACCGACTGTTTTCTTTTCCTTTCCATTTTATTCAGACCTCGCTCGAGATGCATACATATAGCTTGCGTTGTGCCATAATCGACATGTCGTTGCGCAGCCGCACAATGTCAGAGCCCCAGGAACATATTCAATTACGGGAAGATCTAACCGGAGTTAATGCCTGACGCAGAACGCAGCTAATGCCATTAAATAATTATAAAAGTAAACTAGTAAAGTAACTCCGTTAACCTGGAAACTTCATCGCTCATCCTACCCCGTCAGCAGCACCCAAGTGACCCTGCTTCCCTTTACAAGGTATAGAGCGGAGTTAATCTGCTCGTCTAAAGGCTGGGTCAGACACCTGCGTTTGCTTACGACCGATGTTCTTGTTATCTCTTACAACGAGAGAACACACTGTCACGCTGGCATCATCTGTGAGGTGTCCCGGAAACTGCATTTGACTGAAGCGAAGGTTCTGCGGTATTTGCGAGATCAAATGTACGTATACTATCTATGGTAAATGGTAGTTTATAACATTGACAAAT
>JAZHYW010003430.1:0-59084 GCA_037355805.1 Ixodes ricinus
AACCCCGACCGTTCGAGGAACGGTCGTTTTCGATCAGATATTTTGCCATGGAATAAACCTGTTAAGTTTTCCCGATCTGTTTACGCGACTGACTGGCGATCGGACGCTGTTCGTGAGAAAGGTTGGACGCCAGCGAGATGGCCATACTACCCCAGAGACCCTGCTGGGCGTCGACACCTAACAGCGGTCGAAGAGGGATCAATAGTGCACTTCACAAGCTGCGCGCAGCAGGGCCGAAGCCACATGGCGTGCCGAGGCGGTTCCACCTGCACAGCGGAGGAACGGAAATGTCACTCTGAGACCGCAACGCCTATTGTCGCTTTTCTTCAGCAGGCCCACCAACGAGGCAGAGGGCCTACAGAATGTCACGGTGAGTTAGGCGCGCTCGTTACCGGTTGGTTGAGAGTCGTGTAGAATTGTCCACAGTGCTGCACGCATCTTGCGAAATGAACTATAGGCATGCACTGTTGTCCGGAGGTAGGGTAGCTAGCGTGTATGCACCGCAAACTCCGTGCGGCGCAAAAATAATTACGTTGGTTATGTGGTTTTGGAATTCCGGGGAGAAATCGGGTTTAACCCGATTCTCCTGAAAACATGTTCGGGGTGTAAAAATCGGGTAAAATCGGGTTTTACCCGAAAACGTACCATCCAGACGCTTCTTTTTACATTGTTTACAAAGTTTTTTTTTTTTTTTTTTTTACTTTAACAGGTTTTGTTTTACATAAAGCCGTGAAAGCTGCACACTTATGCGGTCTGTGCGGGTGAGTTATACGGCAAGGGGGACATAGTATAAGGGGGCCAATCGTAACGATCAGGCGGCTAAATAAGTAAAATGTGTTAATTATATTTTAATTTGTGGAAATAGACATTTGGATTCCTTTTTAGGAAACACTTCGAGCGCCCGGGAAGCGTAGTAGTGCACCGGAAGCGTACCACTCGTGCAATACGTGCTGCTGGCTGGCGCTACAATAAAAGACGGAAGAATCGCGCGGGCGCGTAGCCTTGCTCCTGCTCTACGAGTGGTTACTTTAGCGCACTACTGAGCTTCTCACGCTCTCAAATCCTCTCTAAAATACTGATTTGGTGGTTTTCGATGACTCTCAGCAAGTTTCTAACTGGAACCATATATGCTGATTTCGACTAATTAAAAAGTTAATGAATTTCTTTACTTAATTAGTCGACTGATAGTTACGATTAGCTCCCCTATACTATGTCCCCCTGGCCGTATAACGCACCTGCACAAACCGCATAGGTGTAGCTTTCTATTTTACAAACAAATATGTTAAACCTAAAAAAAATATAGCATCTGGTATAATTGATACAACATGAGTGCGGGCGTGGATTCCGGGACGGAGGGGCTCCGAATTTAGCGGATGCGGTTCGGATGCAAAGCATGCGGGTGCGGGATTGGATGCGAATCGGATTCGGATGCAATAGGGAGTTTTTTTCGTGGACCGTTCTCCCACCTCCGCTACGCTCTCCGGAACGAAGACTCAACTACTTGCGCTTTCTGCGCGGCGCTAGCCTTGACTGCAGGGTCCCGTATCTCGTAGCGGGTTGCGGAGAACGTTGTGGGGCAGCGGAGACCATCTGCGAAAAATTCCTAAGAACTTAAAGGGTAACTGCAAAGAAGAAAAAAAGTGTTTTTTTAAATAGCCTAATAGGGACAAGCATGTCACAAAACAAATCTTCCGGCGAAAAAACAAATTTTTTCTAGCAATATTTACGCCTCAGAACGTAATTTAGTCGGAGTCCCAACCTCTCCGCATTTGAAACTCCCGCTCTTTCGACGCCTGCGGAGTGGTTGGTATACGTCACTCCGTGACGTGTAGCAGAGACTCTGTGACGTATAGACCGACACGCGGAGCGACTCTGTTTACCAACACGCCGCAAGGCCGCGCATGCGCGGTAGCTATGTGGGCAAGAGCAGCCCGGCTCTCCGTGTTTTCGCCATTGCGTTCTATGGCGTGCGCTCGTTGTTGTCGTTGTAGGGACGCTTGTATCTTTATTTGTGCGTCGTATTTCCTGAGAACGTATGTCGTATCCTATGCCCGACTATTTGAGCTCGCTGCCCGAGCCTGAACGGCAGCGGTATCGAAACAAACTGTGCGGTGACGGCGTTGCCTTCGACGATCCGTATGCCGTAAACAAGGCCTGCTGGACTTCCGACGTAAAGTTGCTGCCACCGAAGTCGACGGCTCATGTCGTCGTTTATTTAGTTTTTTCGCCAAGCCAGTTCACGGCCGACACGGTGCAGGCGTACAAGTCTCTCGAGGCCTACGATTACTTCGAGTCGGTTTCCGCACTGCCGGCGGGATCAGCAGTCTGTGGGTCTGCGGAAGTGTGTATTCATTAATTGATTAAATACACACAGCGTCTTCAAGTCAAGGTATGATATTTTTCCTACCCTCATGACCACAAGGCATGACAAGCAGTAACGCTTTGTCCTTTCTGCAGTCTTGGCGGTAACACGTTACAAGTAACGGCGTTGCCGGTAACGCGTTACTTTTTTCAATAACGTAGTAACCTACTCGTTACGTTTTCGACACAGTAACGGGTAACGTACTTACGTTACTACTTCAAGTAACGTAGTTACGTTACTCGTTACTCCTTCCCAAGTCTTAAAGAAATTACACTTCAATTTTTTCCGTGTTTTAGGCGTCAAGCCATGTTTTTCTTGGCGTTTTTTCTCGTGAGTATTTAGGTGAAACCGTAAAACGAGATAAAGTAATTATGTTCAGTTTCTGCACGAACATAATGTTTCTTGATATATGACATGTATCGTCAAAACCGTAAAATGTGCTAAATCTTAATTTAAAAAAAGTAACGCAGAAGTAACGTGCGTTACTTTTTATCGGTAGCGGTAACGGGTTCCTTTTATTTTTAGGCAACGTAGCTCGGTAACGCGTTACTTTTATTTGCAAGTAACGAGTAACGTACTTCGTTACTTTTCTCCGGTAACGCCTACAACACTGCCGTTCTGTCGCCGATCCTCTTCTGCTGGGTAGCACGGGCGTAGCGAGCCTCCGACGAGCGCTTGGCCGATGCTTTGTGCGCGAACACACATGGGAACAAAATCCCGGTGGTCTTGATCAGGCAACGCTTTCCCTGCACATAAGCAAGCCTCGGGACGGAGATTGAAATGGAAGCCGCACTTGCCTTCAAGAAAGTGTTTGCCGCACAAACGGTCGTTCGCGCGAGGCGACGATTCTTTTCGATCCACGGATATTATCCACCTTTTATGCCTTTCAGAGTCTGCCGGGAACTTGTGGAAACTCACTCCGCTACTTTTCTTGTACATTTCGGTGCAATTAACAGCAACACAGCTTCGCGGCATGCTGAAATGCTATGACGCCCATGCGAAACGTGCGCCCTTTTGCCCACACCCTGCCACACCCCCCGGCTCCGGCGCGATCGCAGCGCCGCCGCAGCTCCGTGACGTCAAGCCCGCGTGTCGGTGTATAATAGCAACTTTAGCGGAAAAATTGTTTTGTGACATGCTTGTCCTAATTAGGCTGTTTAAAAATACATTTTTTTTTCTTTGCAGTTACCCTTTTTAAGAACATTGCTGATGCGGTAAAGGTCTGCGGATGCGGATCGGATCCTGATGATTAAACTGTTATCCGTGCTGGGCTCTATAAAATGGGCAGCATTTGCAATGCGATCTGCAAGGAGGTGCCGAAGGCGTTGATCGTCTGCAAACGACTCCGCCTTACCGTCTGCTTTCCTCCACGCCACTCAAAAATGCAGCGCATGCTCACTTGTAACCAATCTCCGCAGGAAGCGTCCACCATTAAATTTCAAACGCTCCCCGTGGTCTGAGAGTGACCCTTTCTTCAATCTATGCTCTCTACACCGACCTACATCCACCTAGACATCGACCTAGGGAGGCTCAAGTGAGGGTGGGTGCAACTGCTAGATCGGGGATCACGGGATATGGACGCCATTTAACTGCTAAATTTTGCTGGGAGTCTACGGGGCAAAGGGTCGTTTTATTTCCTAACTCAGGTCATAAGAGCCCATTAATGTGCTTGAATAATTTACGTAAGGTATAAATGATTACTTTTCCGTAGCCACCAGTTTTGTTCCGATAGGTTAAGTATTTGTTTAACGCGAAAAATGGTAAATTCCGTCATCTTGGACGCTCCTGCTTGTCTGGCAACCCTGCTTTCTCCTCTCGACGTACCAGAACTGTCTTTTGGCAATGCAGTACTGTGCATGAAATCAGAGGTTCAATCAGGATTCGAAATTTGACAAAGAAGCGTAGGCAGGTTGACACTGGGAGCACATGGAAAAACACCAAATGAGGGAGTAATGAACAAAATGTAAGGGCGCAAACGAGCTGGTGTACATTGCACATGGTTGAAAAAACCCCGAGACTTCTAGAGACTTTTTAGTGTTCTGTCGTTTACCCGCAGTCTCGAGGGAGTACATGGGATGGCCGTCTTTTGAGAGCAGGGAGGCAATTAGTAAGTTGAAATTTGAACAAAGGTTGACCGAAATGGATGATATGCGGTGAGCACGGGAGTTATTCAAGTATTTATACATGAAAAGTTTAAACGCAAAATGGACAAACACAACCCGAAAGCTTACGATTAAATACCTACACACTGGTGATGGGGCTGAACAGACTACTTCAGTGAAAAGGGGGGTGAAAGAGGCAGAGAGGAAAATGTGGGAGGGGAGAATGCAGGAGAAATCAGCTCTAACAGTGTACGGGTCACGAAAACAGGACATAAGAAAGGAAAATGTGTTTGACAATTAACTGGGAAGTTCTTTGCTGTTCGAGGCTGGAACGAGAGTTTTGAGGACGAGGACGTATAGGGCTAAATTTCAGGAGACAGACACATTATGTGCCGCCTGCCATAATGACAGCGAGACACTGGAGCACTTGGTTTTGAAGTGCACGGGGCTTCGCCCTGCCCTCCCAGAAAAGGTAACGGATTTGGCCGGGGCCCTGGGTTTTACTGGCGACGATGGAAGGACGTAAGAGAAAAGGATTACAGTGACAAAGAGGCGATTAGAAGATTGGTGGAAATTATCTAGGGAAAATTGAATGATGGACAACTAACCAGCACAGCTGGGGACAGGCGGACAAGTGGGACTCCCTGCCGCGTGGCTCCGGCCCAAAGTCTCATCAACCCTGTCTCCCAGTGGGTCCGGTGCTGGGGTAACGCCGACAAAGTTTGACCAGAGGAAAATCGGCGACTCCCTCGCCGGGGGGAAGAGGCAGGGGGATGATGTTTTTAGTTTTTAGAGCGCAGCTCTTAGGCGCCCACTTCCGGCTTGAGCGGCGTCGGCGTCGCCGTCGCCGTCGGCGTAATTGCGCGGTGCATGATGGGTAAATTTCCCCGCTAAATTTAGCGGAAAATTTTCCCCGCTAAGTCTAGCGGAAAGTTTTCCCCGCTAAATTTAGCGGAAAACTTCCCCCGCTAAATTTAGCGGAATTTTCCCCGCTAAATTTAGCAGAAAATTTCCTCCGTTCCCCACCCTCGAGGTCACGTGACCCCCAGGCCACGTGACGCCCCCCCCCCCCTGCCTTCCCCTCCTCCTCAAGACAGGGAGTTGTAAACGGCTTTCATTTTTTTTTTTGCTCGATCCCTCGAACGTCATTTTGGTGATATCTCGCACTGCCTGGTGATAGTTAAGGGAAGAAAATTTGTCTTAGAAGGGAGAAAGGAATTATATAAAGTTTTTGTCTTTTTGGACTTAGGGGCTAGGTGGCGCAAGCTACCGCCCGTTACAAAGGCTACAAAGGGTATAGCCATTAACATCCATCCATCCATCCATTCGTTTGTGATTCCCGGAGCGAAAAGGAAGCGAGAAAGGCTACGCCAAGGTGGTCGTTGCTTGTAATGGGAGGCGAGAGGAGGAAAGGCGCACGGTGCAACATTGGCGCATATCCTTTCCCAATCCTCTCCCTCAGGCGCCGCCATTAAAATGCAAACGCTCTCCTTGCGCCCACCTTCACTAGAGGAGCCTCCCTACATCGACCCCCCTTCCCACTGCGTTTGTCACAAATATTTAACCGTGGTTAAGAGGAAGTCAAGTGTAAGGAGCGAAGCAGTTGCCGATTCAGCATGATACTGCGGCTTCAACTTTTGTCGCGTAAAATTAGAAAAATCAAAATACCCCAAAACAGAGAACACTGAAGATTAGCTGTTCTTCAATGTAGTAAGACCCAAGTCTCGGGTAAAGTCACTGTGGTTAACCCTCTGCCGCGCGGTACTTTTCTTGGCGATGCAGTGGAGAGGAGGAGAGCCCGCGCACAGCTTTAATTCAGCGCTCAAAATGGGAGGAGAGGGAACGCGTGCCTGTACCCTCCACTGTATTGCCAAAAAAGCCCCCCCCCCTTTTTTTTTTTTTCTCGTGACAGCACTGTTGCCGCGACTCCCAGCTTATTTTCTTTTTTTTTTCGGGGGTTAAGACATGATGAGATCTTCGAAGCTGTTAGTTGGGACGGTAAAAGCACCACGACGCACTTGTTCAACAGGATTTACGAATGCGACATCACGTGACCAGGCAAAGACCACCTTGAAATAGTAGTCGTAGGCTATCTCGAAGCCGGCAGCCTTTCGGACGCGCTTCTCCCCGAAGACGCGGTATGCACCGGTGTCGTTGAGCAGTTGGCCAGCGGTCAGCAGGACGATCCTGCCCGCTTTGCCGGCGGACGCCACGGCCAGGACATTGGACTCGGTGCCCTGCTTGGGTCCCGGCCGAGAACTCGAGACCGTGGCGGAGGCGTCGCTCGCGTTACTGTCCGCGTCGAAGGCCAACAGCTGCCGACGCCAGGCCAGCTCATCCTGCGGGGATGCCGCATCTGCGCCAACAGCCTCTGGAAAGAAGAAACAACCGGCGCGAAACGCATATAAACATCAACAAAACAATATATATATATATATATATATATATATATATATATATATATATATATATATATATATATATATATATATATATATATATATTGGTGTGTTGCTTGTAATATCGGGGAGCTACGTACATGACTGAACCTGAACCAGGTAAGGAAAAGAAAGACGCGTAGAAAGATAGACAACACACGTGTTGTTCCCCTTTAACGCGTCTTCCTTTTCCTTCCTTGCCTCAGGTTCAGTTATGTCAAGTACTCCCTAACTTGCCCGAGCGCTCACCCTCCTTTGAGCTAGGGGACATTTTGGGAAATGCGGAAAAGTGCCAAACAAGGCAAAACACTGCAACCATTTGCGAGCATGTGTCCATTATAACTGTTGAGAAGCCTGCATCCTCACGCCTCAAATTGAGTAAGAAAATTGTGTAATGACAACACACTTCGGAGCTCTGGCTGTTTCCCTACATGTAGCAGCCCTGATCAAAAAGGTAACCCATCTTCATGAAAATGAATGCCACTTGGGGAGACTTCTGCCATAAATAATTGTGGGAGCTTGACTACTGCGCTCCCACAGCCTCTAACGAATTACTTCGAGAGACTAAGTGTATACATTTGTCCACGTGCAAATGATTTTACAAGGATCAGATATGACGCCCATTGAGAATGACGTGATCACCAGGTCATGAACTTACATAAAAAAGAGCAAACGAAAAAGCTCCAGATTTTTCATTAGAGCATGCGTTATTTGTCCTGTTACCTATTTTTTTTTTGCCCTTGTTTTTTGGCGTAGGATGATAATGATGAACAACCAACTCGCCCAGCATAGCCATCTTGAAATACACAAAAGCAACAAAAACAAAACGACAGAACATCATAAAAAATAAAACGGCATTGGAGATGAGGTTTGAAAAAAAAAAAAAACAACATTGTCGGAGCTTCTAAACACGTAAATAAGCTGTGTCGAAAAAAAGAAGAAGAAAACATTTAAAACCAAACATTGCCATCACAAGCAAGGGGTTAACCTAGGTAAACTAGTATTGTTAAATTTTTTTAAATACATTTTGCGGAGAAAACAACAGGGACAAACACGATTAGCCAGGAACGATACCTTAAAATGCTCTAACATTGTTGCTTTCTGTCTTCTTTCGTTGAAAACGCTGTAGACACAAGTTCTGTTTATCAGTGAAGGACATAGACGATAGTCACACTACTCCTATCTTATGACAGGGCAGAAGCAATCGGTTCCCGTTATCGGCGTCAGAAGATAGAGAGGTCAAGATATGCCGATCGGTGACCCAGTAGCCATCATACGAAATAAAAGCGAAATAAGGAATGACAAGGACATTTTATAACATTTCAGCCTATCAAACCCGTCTACGAGCTTGCAAGATTGTCGCGCTTGAACCCGCCAATCCAACAGATGCGGAGTTCAAGATATCTATTTGCACGATTTTTCTCCTCGCAACGCAGCCGCGGGAGCTGCACTAGAAAAGTTTCCGCCTTTTTCTTTCAAACGAACTTTATATGTGTGCTCTAAAAATTCGATTACAAAAGGAAAGCCATACATTAATCTGTTTTCTCTACTAATAGTAATGGCTGCCATTGTCTGAGAGCCCGTGACAACGTCTCAATCCTTTCTTTCCTTCTCTTTCCCTCCTGGGCTTGACAATGAGCCCCAAGTTGAAGTGTTTCCTGTTTGATAATTTAGTCCCATGTTCCAGGGGAAAGGAATCTGTAAAGCATGTAAAGCCTGACAGGAGAGACGTTTTATTGGCCTTTCATGAACGCCATCTCGGTCACATATGATCTTGATATGGGCGCGTGTGAAGAGCTATACTGCGCTCATTTTGCGCGTAAAGGCGATATAACTACCGGCTACGTGCGAGATTACCACGAATATGCGGCTTGCACAGGACGTCATCGGATCCTGTTGGTAGACATTCCCGCTTGTTCTTGTCAAGAAAAATTCTGCAGTGAAAAATGTGCGCTGAAAAAAGTACAATGTTAGTGCGAACACGGCAATTGGCACTTTTTTCGCGTCGAAACTGATCTTTCCAGTAACCAAACTTTACCGCTCAGGTTAGGGTCCTAAATGAGCACTATATATCATACTAGTACGCTTGATAAATACCTACAAATTCAAAATATAAGGGAAAGCCGTTTAGAACTCCCTGTAACGCCGTAGTAGAGCGCAGCTCTTGAGGAGGAGGGAAGGGTACTGAGGGAGGTATACCCGTCCTCCTCACCTCCTCATCCTGCCTGCTACTCCGCCACGGGAGCCACGTGGCCCCCTTTTTCCAACGTCATCTGGTCGGGGATTTATTAAGAATGACGTCATGAGCAAGCCTTCTAGGTGATATTGACAGCACTTCGCATGACTTTCACTGACGTCACATTAGTGACCCTTATGGTGGCCTTGCTGCTGATCGCGTGCATCATCCAGAACACATTTTTAGCCACCGAATCAGTTTCTCTCGGAAAGCGCAAAGTAGGAATGACCCCCAGCATGGTGTGGTGACGTCACGTGCAAGCCACGTTTGCGGCATACGCTGCCGAGTCGTCGAATGGAGAAATGTCGCCAAGGGACTCACGGGGCACGGGTCCTGCTGCTGCGTGTGGCCCGAGCAGGGCTCCCAGCAGGAGGAGCGCCGGGGCGACCGCTGCCTGCGACATAGGGAACCAGAGCTGGTGCTGCTGCTGCCACTGCACAGGCCCGTGCTCGCTCGCGAGCCAGCTCACAGATGACGCCAGGCACAAGCCACGCGAGCAAGTACTGATATTGATAGTCATTCGGTTCAGTAGACCCGTGACCACCAATGTGTAAAGACGTGCCCGCGACGGCCGGTTGCCCATGGCGAGAGGTTCACGCTACGCAGACATAGCTTTATATATGTTAATCTACGTATAATCTAGGAAGATAACTTTTAAATTTATGTTTAGTACCTTACAATGTTGTAAGAATTCTCGTGGTATTCACTGGCGGCCATATTCGAGCCCGTTGCTCCTGAGCTCGTGCTGACGATGCATCCTCCACAACGCTTCCGCGACGTGCATTGAACACCACCAAGATTGAGCTCTTCAGAGAAACCGCTGACTCAGCCATAGCTGAGTCCTGTCCGCTGTTGCTCAGCGCGTGCTGACGGCGAGCTTCCACAGTTATTTTGCAAGGTGTATTTAACACCATCAAGACTGCCGGTTTTGGCAGCCTTTAGATCAGAGCTCGTTCTGGGCATGAGCAGTGAACAGCGCACTGAAATATGGCGACCAGTGTACCAAACCCATCTAATGTTTTTTTTTTGTGTTTTGAGCGGAGTTTCTAGAGTATTAGATTCAAATCGATGCAACTTTAATCACGTATCATTGCCTTTCAATAGACCATTTGCTATATATTACCCAAGCATCAAGGAGAATACAGGGATTGGTGTTCCACGTGCCGCTCGTGCTGGCGTCAGCAGTAGTATCTTTCCTAAAGCAAATACCTAAAACAAATGGCATCTTGAACGTGCGTTCGTCAACACTTTATTTTGGTTATTTACCTGGAAATTTTTTACGGGGAAGGCGTGCGCGTGTGGCGCGTGGAACACCAATCCCTGCATTCTCCTTGATGCTTGGGTAATACAGCAAATGGTCTATTGGTTTAAAGGTAAGTTTTTAGAGCGCAGCTCTTAAACGCCCGTTTCCGGCTTGAGCGGCGTCGGCGTCACTGTCGACCCCCCCCCCCCCCTTCCGAGGACCTCGGGAGGACTTCGGGTTCCTTCGGGAGGACCTCGGGAGGACCTCCGGTACCTTCGGTGACCTCGGGGAGTGGGGATCACGTGACCCCCCCGAGGTCACGTGACCCCCCCCCCCCGAGGTTACGTGACTTCCTGAGGTCACGTGACCCCCGAGGTCACGTGATCCCCCACGAGATAACGTGACCCCCCTGACCCCCCCGAGGTCACATGACCCCCTCCCTCAGTACCCTTCCCTACTCCTCCTCAAGAGCTGCGCTCTAATTAGGCATTACAGGGAGTTGTAAATGGCTTTCACTTTTTTATAGTTTGTTTATAGACAGACGCGCTGTTTACAAACAAGTCAGCGTTTGTCCTCACCAGGTGGGGGCACTGCACGCGGGCAGAAAACAGATTTGCGTAATGTGAAGCTTCTACCAGCGTTACTGATCCTGCGTTCAATCCCCACCCCTGCCCGTTTCGATATGGATGAGCATGATCACTGATCTCAATGACAATTGCTGGATCGCGTTTGCCCGCTCCGCGAATGCGGTCACTGGCGGCCATCTTTAGGTAGAGTTATATCACCTCTAGCCAAGATACAGCTGCTGCAGCCACTAGGCAGCCGCCATCATCCATCCATGTCAGATGGCGTTTTGGCAGTTGCGGTGGCAGGCTACCATCAAAATAGCGTGGGTGATATTCCGTGATTGATTGAAATTGTTTGACGAAACATGTTTTTGAAACCCGGCGTGAACGGTAGCCCGGTCTTTGAGGACCCGGTAAGAGTTTCACGAAATCGCACAGCATCGGGGAAAAGCAGCACAGCACGCAGCAAAAGTCGCATCGAAAGAAGCATCGAAAGCAGACGCCGCTACGGAATCTGCTTTCGATGCGAGCTGCGCTGCTTTTCCCCGGTGCTGCGCTTTCGTAGAACTTTCGCCGGGTCCCCAAAGACGAGGCTATCGTTCACGCCGGATTTCAAGAGTCTGCTTCGTCGAACAACTTCAATCAAGGACGAAATATCACCCACGGTACAGTGTACTAGATCCACGGCTTTTTTATGGTAGCCTGCCGCCATTGCGCTGTCCGCCATATTACAATGATGGCTAGAGATGATATAACTCTACCTAAAGATGGCCGCCAGTGACCGCATTCCGGTCCATAGGCGGAGCTGGCCAAACGCGATCCAGCAAATAGACATAGAGATCAGTGAGCATGATATACCGGGGTGCAGTCGTGTACCACTACAGCATGATGCACGTTAAAGACCCCAGGTTAGCGGTTGTACTGCACTGGCTAAGTTTCTCTTCTACAGCTGAGAGACAAGTAGCTTGCTGAGGCCGACTAAGTTCAGGCTGTAGAAACATACTCACGCTCCATTTTGTTTTTGCCAACGTTACTATATAAGCGCACTTACGTAACTGTCCATAGACGCTGCTTGCACGATTGCTCGCCTGACGTCGTCCGACGCGCCACCGTTTTCTGGGGACGGCTGCTATGGCTGCGGTGTATTCTGTGGAATACGCATATGTTTCGATGTTTTATTGTGGGTAGCGCCATTTTGAGAGCGAGTCAGAAAAGGGGAAAGGGCTACCGGCGCTTTTCCCTCGCTGGGTCGGTAGAAAGAGTGAAAGTCTCGGATGAGAGGCTTCGTCGGTGTTGGGTGTATGCAGTGCACGAACTTCGTTCGTGCTTTCTTTTTGTTTTAAACTCGCAAACTTAATTAGAGCCACGGGCTTCGATGGCGACAGTCCCCCGGTCATCGGGACACCATTGCTCGGTGATAGGGTGCACGAATAACGACAGAAAGCGTCGAATACTGTCATAGGACCCATGTAGCTTGCATGGAATCCGGGAAGGCGAGTGCGGCTGCAATGTTTTTAAGCTCCATCGCTTTTCGCATGACTGGAACTGATGAACCATTTATCAATTTTTGCTTGCAATCGGCCTATTTTAACGTAGCCGTTTTTAGTAATCAACAAGCGATACACGACACGGGAACCTCAATTAACTTTTGTAAACACCCGTAGCTGCCACAGATCGTTTTGCTGCGCTGCTTTATTCTTGCATGTCCGCGTTCTCATATTTCCTTGTAGATGAACGACGAAGACGTTCTAGATGTACTTGTCTTCAGTATTTATTTATTTGGCTCTGGAGAGCCGCGGCACCGCTAAAACGAAGCAGCCCGTACCATGGAGGCCCGTGGTGCCGCGTCTAGTGAACATGAGAATGTGATGAGTATATACATGCATAATGACGACTTATATCGAACCGCAGAAAGTCTCAAAGCAGCCATGAATTATTTTACCATTTGATGCAATATTTTAAGTACTCATCTCCAATTTCGATCGCTGGCGCCTTCTCTGCCGCTGTTCCCCCGTCGCCGCACTGACGGATGCCATGACTCGAAGAAAGAAACGTGCACACTGGGCTCTAAAACGCAGATCGCAACACACGAGACGTACCCTGCTGCGGATATCCAGCGCTTCAAAGCGCCCAATCAACGGAAACAACCCACCAGCGGCACTCTAAGGAGCGTTTTTGCCGGCTCTCTGGTATCGCGCAGGAAATCGCGATTCAGGAAAACCGATAAAACAAACTTTTCAACAATTTCCAGCCACACCCGGCGGCGGAAATGAGCCTTCAACTAAGTGTTGTAGACGATAAAATCGAGTCAATGTCACCACTGCAAAATATCCAAATTAAGATAAATTCAGTTACAAAATTTTACAAGCTGAAACAGCAATTATCACGAGAAAACTCGCACGCACCTTGCGAGAGTACCCCATGTTCATCGGCGGTACAGCGTTCGGTGTGCGCTCCATTCACAAAATGTTCCTAGCACAGTCGAGAGGATGGCGTTGAGGAAACGTCTTTTCGGTTCACGGACGCAATCCCCTGCCGCCGGAGACCGGGGTCATGTGGAAAGCGATGGAGCTTAAAGGGGGGGGGTGCAACGATTTTAACATTAAACGAATTTGCATCTCGTCATTTCTGCGTTGTTTATCGTGTCCCGGAGGATAGAAAAAACATCTCCTTCATTAAAGAATGTCGCGATTCCGCTGCATAATCGCAAAGTAAAAGTCGAGCTTTTTCTCCCACCTGCCGCCGCGAGTGGCAGTCGAAGGAACTACGACGAAAAGCTTACGTGACCTCGCTCGGCTCTAAGCTGCAGCGTAACGCCCGCTAATAGGGAGTTTTCGTAGATCGTTTCTGCTGTCCCGCAACGCTCTCCGCAACCCGCTACGAGATCCGGGTTTCTACAGCCAAGGCCATCGGCGCGCAGGCGCGGTAGCGGCTTCTTCGTTGCGGAGGGCTTAGCGGAGGGGAGAACGCGATCTACGAAAACTCCCTAATAGCGAGTTTTAGTAGACCGTGTTTCCCCTCCGCTAACCCTCCGCTACGAAGAAACCGCCACTGCGCCTGCGCGCTGATGGCCTTGGCTGTAGAGTTCCGGGTAGCGGAGAGACATAGCGGAGGGGGAGACACGGTCTACTAAAACTCGCTATTGTCAGCAGAGAGCGGGAGAGGAAGCGTCCTATGAGGGAACACACGGGAAGCTACACGGCACCCCGAATGACGTCATTAGAAGGGGGACCAGGTGTGACCCTGAAGACTGGGAGTGAGTCAGAAGTGCCAGAAATGCCAAAATGCCAATATTGATCTTTTTTCTGCACAACAACTAGGACACGTAGGCGAAATCGGTTTTCTGTTTTTTACTTTAGAAGTGTCCGAGGGCAACTTTCACAAATGTTTCACGGAAGTCCGGAAATCATTGCACCCCCCCCCTCCCCCCTTTTTTAAAAACATTGCAGCCCCTCTGGCCTTGCCGAATTCCGTGCAAGCTACATAGGTCCTCGGACAGTACTCGACGCTTTCTGTCGTTATTCGTGCACCCTATAACCGAGCAATGGTGTCCCGATGACCCCGGGGACTGTCGCCATCGAAGCCCGTGGCTCTAATTAAATTGGGGAGCTCAGAACAGAGAAGAAAGCGCACACACCCAACACCGGCGACTCCCATCCGGGACTTTCACCCTTTTTAACGCACCAGCAAGGGGAAAGCGCCGGTAGCCCTTTCCCGTCTTCTCTCTCGCTCTCAAAATGGCGCTACCCACGATAAAATGGTCTATAGAAATTCGAAAAAGCGAGCAACCGATTAAATGCGGAAACATTGAGGAAAGGGAAGGTGACTAAAAGAGGAAGGAGGGAAGATATAACAAGATAAAATTCAAAGTCAGATCGACAGAGTTATCTCTGATTTGAGAAATTTAACTTCAGTCTTCTTTAGAAGCAGTGATGGACATAACTCATAACTGGAGAAACTAAAGGAAATACTTTTTATGTCTGTCTTTTTATTCCCATTTGTTTGTGTAAAGTCGTGTCAGTCAACAGCTAGCGACGAATTTTCTTTCGACGAGTAGCCTCTTCGTCTTTGGTTTTTCTCCGCGTTGATTAAATTAGCTACTGCCCGAGAGCATTCTCTTCACACGAATAACCGAAATACGAGCAAAAAGAAAACCGACGAGCTTCTGCGATGGCCTCGTATCGCCGTAATCGATAATTTAGTGGTGGCTGCAATATTATGACAGCGCGTACCCCCCCCCCCCCCCTTTAAAAATAAAATAAAAATAAAGGTAAAGTTTGTGAGTTTACTTTCCTGCAGAACACAGAGACAACTACGTTCCACCGCAGCCAACGCTACGGTCCGATGGAGCCAATCAAACTGCGCCAAAAATTTGAAAAAAAAAAAAGCGATTTGCGCAAAAACTGTAAACACGTAGCTTTTCTTTTTTTCTTTTTTTTGTTTGTTTAATCGTATTTTGAGTTTTGTCATTCACTGGGATGCTTCTACTGTTCGTCGTTATTGGCTGTCTCCCTGTTCGGATGGATGGACGCCCATGGCTCAGAGCCGTATATGTAGAGAGTTTGGTCAATGGGAGGCGCGAGCAGAGCCAGGGCGTACGGCAGACTCGGAAAGAGGGCTTGGCGTGCTCTCTTGACCAACCAGAAGCCTAAAAGAATCCCTAGCGGTGGTAGCGAGAAACAGTTCTGATCAAAGGTCTATGTTCGTAAATGGTTTTAATGAGCGAGTAAGAGTGAAGTGTAGTAACTCTTCGTGGTTGAAAATAGGGTGCACGTGTTGTTTTGATCATGATCATGCAGAAAGATGTAAGAAACGAATGCGCCGCTCAACTCTGTTTTGCTCGGACAGAGTGTGACCGCTAGGACGGCAGATTCCCGGCCCTCGGCGCTTGGCGTACGGATTATGTCGATCATTCCGCTAGTCGCTCTCTTCCACCATCATTTTGAATGAACGTGATTGAAACATCACGTGTACTATATTTTCAGTCATCGAGAGTTACTCCAATGCAGTTATCAGGTTTGTTTCTCGTGACCACCGCCAGGGTATTATTTCCGGCTTCTGGTTGGTCACATTCGAATTTCTGAAGACGCCCTGGAACACGCCCAGCCCGCTTTCGGCCAATGGCGCCTCCTCATTTGTCTCCTATACTTCCCAACGAATGGCCAAACTCTCTACATATACGGCTCTGCCATGGCTGTGCCCTTTATAGCAGGTGGGTAGATTGCGCCACCTAGAAACCAAAATAAACAAAAGCATGATTTCTTCCCTCGTCCTTCTAAGCCATTTTTACCACGGGCTCCTGCGATAACCTTTCTTTTTTTTTTCTGCAAGAACGTTTGCATTCAGTCTTTCAGTTCGGTTCCGATTCGAAACCCTGGCCAAGAGTCGTCATCCCAAGATCATTACAACCAGATGTTCTGCGACTTCTGCATGAAGGTCATCCAGGGATCTCTAAAATGAAGGCCGTGGCTAGAAGCCATGTATGGTGGACGTCATTAGGTGAAGACATTGCGGCTACATTGCGGGGATGCCGTGTATGTAAAGAAAACCAGCGACTAGCGCAACCATGCACCGATGATGCCATGGCCATTCCCAGTAAAGCCATGGTCTCGTCTTCATATCGACTTTGCTGGACCAATGAAGAACCGATATCTACTCATCATGGTCGACGCCTACTCAAAGTGGAACGAAGTCGTTCCTGTGTCCACACCGATCGGAAAAAGCCACAATCCCTTGCCTGCATGGGATGCTTGCCTGTCGCGGACTACCGGATCTCGTCGTATCCGACAATGGGCGGGCATTTGTATGCGGTCGCTTTAATAACTTCTTTAAACAGAACAAAATAATGCAAATTCTATCGCCACCGTATTACTCATCGTCAAATGGAGCCGCTGAGCAAGCGGCTCAAACCATCAAGTTTAAACAGAAGAAGGCAGCTGATGGAAGTTTGCAGTGTCAGCTGGCTCGAATCCTGCACAACTACAGAACTACATAAAAACAGAAAGAATAAACATAGGGACGGACAGAACAGCACAGGGTGCACTCCAGAACATCACAGGGTGCACTCCGGCGGAGTTTCTGATGGGTCGCAAGCTAAAGGTTGCTTTGACTCTACTTTCAAACATATCGGAAAAGCAGCTCAGACAGAAGATGGCACAAGACAAGGGTGCTCGACTGATATTAATTGTCCAGCCGGGTGATGCCATTTACGCAAGAAATTTTCGACAAGGTACACCACCCGTGCCGGCAACTGTGACCGACTTAGCCCAAGCTGGGCCATTTTTGGAGCCGCGACCAGAGCCGGTGGATCAGGCCGCTCCTCCTGATGAGACTCTGCCCGCTCTTGCTGAGGCTGCACCAGTAGATGCTCCCGCCCAAGCGGTGCCTTAAACCGTAACTGCTGGATATCAGCATGAAGATACTCGGCCTGTTCCTGGCACTCTACTCCCGAGGAGAAGCAATCGAGCACGAACGCCTCATGTTCGTTTTGCACCGTGAGGATCGGCGGAACCTCGGCTAGTTTTTGTTAGGGGGTGGGGGTGTTAGACAGCCAGATGGCGCTCCTGCGCACCTCGTATATAAAGAGCATATCACACGAGGTTAAAACAGGCTAACACTGGGCAAGCTTGCGTGTACTCGTCAATGCCCCGCTGTCCGCTGAACTCCCTGATTATCACATCATCATCATCCGCTATGACGTCCCAGCGTTAACCTCTCGTTGCTACCTTGATATTGCATGAAAGAATTTTGTACCACTTTTTTTAAATAATTTAAAAAGTAATTTATTTAAAAATGAATATGCAACTACGAAAATAAATAAATAAATATGGCAAATAAGTATATCAGAACGTGCATTAAGACGTTAATAAATAAACGTCGTTCTAGAAGAGATGGGCAATAAGAAAGCTGAGTTTCTAAAATATTTTGGTCTTCTGCCCCGCTATCAATCGATGCCGATAATTATCCGGCCTTCCGGAGCCGGACCTACTCAAACGTGCCAGTAAAGATTACAGGGCCGCTAACGTCGACCAGTTATATCTGTCCCGTCGTTCGTCCATTAATTTCATTCCGGGAAAAAGCGATAGGGCCACCTGTAACCGTGCCGTTGCACACGGTTATTTTGACAGGCAGGACATTTTCGCGACGCTGGCCCTCAAATTCTGAATAGGCCGGTTATACCCGTGTCGTTTAAGGGGTATTCACACCGGAAATAAATTCCTCCCTTTGCTCCCCGGGAGGCGCATCGTGTTGTTGACGCGCTGACGTAGAAATCCCAGGGAGATGGGGGAGCTTTTGTTCGGGCTGATGCAACACCACCTAGAATAATCAAAGCCTCCGCATCGCCTCCTCTCCCTTCATGAAACGTGATCTCAGTCGGGTCGCGGAAACTCGTCTATTGGGCCCGAGTCCGGCCTTCGACGCGCTGATTGAACACGAGCCCCGGCCGAACACTGACGCAGCAATCGTGCCAATCTCAAGCCTCGATCAATCTGACTGTGATGACGGTGCGGAGGCCTTCTGCTTATCTGGGTAGTGTTGGATGCCGGCGGTGGCATCGGGATCGCATATAACTTGTGCCTTGCGCTGTTGCGCGTGTCGTCCGAGACACCCGAAGGAGTCTTCGATATTCATCAATACTGTCCTCAAGCCGCTCCTCATACAACTGGTTTTAATGCGAAAGCATCAACTGTCCCATGGAGCGAGCCGACGTCATCAGTTTGAAGCGCGAAAATGGCACCTAGTTTCCCTGATCCCAAAGGTCCCATTGGCTGTCGCGCGGCGACGAGGCTCTGATTACCGCTACGCGCGTCAGTTTCAACGACCGCCGCCAGATGGCGCTGCGTGTCCGTGCCACCAGCGGGCCGATAAAACTAACCGCCGCAACCCCATGCCACTACGGGCCCCGCGCCGGTTCAAACGGACACGTTGACGCGCGCTCGGAGGCTTCTGCTCGTCTCGCCGCCGACCAACATATGCCGTCGCCTCCATCATCCACATCGTCGGCGGTGCTTCTGCTCGTCTCGCCGCCGACGAACATGGCGCCGCCTCTAGCATCCACATCGTCGGAGGGGCTTCTATGCTTTCGCATTCACAACTCATAAGAACTGCTTAGGTGTATTTCGAGCTTTTTGGATTCCACGTCCCTTAAGTGACATTCGCCGATTCAAGAAGCATATTTCTTTTATCCGGAAATAGTTCGTCGTCTTCCACATCTAACAGCGCTGCTGCCATAATCGCGTCGTTTGTACTCCTCCATTTTTCTACTCTCGTATGCACGCACAGAGACCTGTTGTCGAGAGCGCGACCACTAAATGCTCCTGATAACACTGACATCTCTCTCGGCTCCCCTCCGTTCGTGTGAACGCTTGAATCGGGAAGGGAGTCCCGCTGGTTCCGCCGATCACTAACGTCACGCAAATCTTTCCCCAAAAAAGCATCCCTCGTGTGAATATCCCTCTATAAGCTCCAGATTAAAGGGACACTGACAGGGTATTTATGATGGCCAAGGTTTATATGTGTACATGACATATGAGAGCCAACTACCCAGAACACAATTCGCGGCTCGAAGTTCGTTTTCTGTCCACCCGAAAACGCCGATCGAGAACTGGCCGGTTTGAGTCGTGCTCACTATCTTCTCCGTGGTCACGTGGCGTTTTCTATGGTTTAGGCACAACCACTAAAGATAATCAAAGTCATGGGTCATCGAAGGGACACACTCAATACTAAAAATCGACAAGAAATATGATACCAGTATTTTCGTGGCTTCTACATAAACGGCAAATACGTTGACTGAAAAAAAAAATAAAACAAGTTGCACAGTTACGTGATTTTTGGTAACTTTTTCCTCTATATTTCTTCTTTCTCCCCATTCATTTTCGGTCTTGGTTTCAAGCAGTTGCGTATTTTGACTTTATTAAATATATACTTGACGCTGTAGCAAAATATTGTTTGGGTAGTCTTCGGACACTATAAAAAATCGCCTAGCAAAACATGAAAAAAAAAATCGGGAAAGGGGGGGGGGTACGTGTTTGGGCAGGCGTTTGTGCGCTCGCACACTTTGAGCGTCGATCAAATCTGTGCATGGGCACTCTTCGCTTCAGAGATCCGACAGAAAGATGACCCCGAGATTAGTGGTTTCGTCGCTCGTCACCAACTTAATTCAACGCAGTCGCGTGTTTAATCAGTAAGGACCACGGACCAAACTTGACGCACGAAGCCATCGTTCCGTCTTCTAGCAAGACAAAACGGGTTGTAACACTTAATTACTGGCTTTTATCATCGCTATATGGCACTAGGACGATAGAAAACGTCTTAAGGACTAAATATTGAAAAGAAGCCGTGCTCACAGAAATATATTAACTTTTACAGCGGAGCTGTTATAGGGCTAGTTTCCCCAGGATCGTGTCCCCCGCAAAGAAATGAAGGCACCAAACTATGGACACCTACCGCCATCTACGAGCGACGGCGGCAAGCCACGTATCTGGTTGCCGCCGTCGCTAATAGATGGCGGCAGCCTTTTCACTCTGGCTTGCCGACTTGCGGCCGGCCATTACTTTCCATTGTACAGCTTCGCTGGTCTTCCTTCTTCACCAGAGTGGAAAGGTTGAAAGTTTTTATCAGGCACTTTCTAACTTCGTATCAAGACGCCATGCATTTGCCCATAACAACGGCCCTAGCATCGGTTTGTTCGGAGAACAGCGCCATGTTGTGACGTCATCCCTTACCGGGTCAATGCAACACCACGTCAATGACGAAGCCCAGACACCGATTTCACTAAACTTTCAGTTATACATTTGGTCACATCAACTATGGCAATAGCCCTCGTTAGCGTGAAGCCCAAGTGAAGAAGAAATGGGGAGCGTAATTCACACCGCCGGACAATTCTGAGCTTTATGCTTTAACTCGATCGTTACGTCGTGTGGCGTTTTCCAAGGATCATGCTAACGCATTCCTTAAGGATCCACCAATGAATCTTCATTTATTTTTTATACCTTTTCGATACTGTCGACACGTGGGCAATAACAGGGTGGAATATCGTGCAACATAAGTGAACAGCTTGCTTCTCCATGGCCGCAGTTTTAGGAAAACAACAAGTCAATCTTCAATATTTTATTGCTGATTGCACAAGCACTGGCAAAGGGGAAGTGGTAGTTTGTGAAAGCTACGCGGTCGCACCCCTGCCTTTTACAACGCTTCACATTACTCTTGACCTTCGACTGCATCTGGTGTTCTCACGGGTACGTGCATCTTGGTTGGTCCTTTCCGCAGTGGCGGACAAAGGAAATTCCTCAAGACATATCGACCGTTCAGGGGCATCGGTGACCGGTAATTGTCTACCAGGACGTGCGTCGTACCATTGTCATGGCCAGGAGCCTGCACTTTGCGAAAAACGTCCATCTAGAAGAAGGGAACAAGTGTAGAAATAAATTAGCGTCAGGAGAGACTAAATCGCACGATTTAGTCATATTTGTGATGGATGGCACATGGATGGTCTCCAAGCCTGGCAAAAATAAAGTCACCGGATGTTCGATGCTTGTCCTGCAAGTCGGGCGTCTGCTGGTCTTCCGAGTGCATTTATTCGATGTTTTCATTCATGCTTTCTTGTGCCTTTGAGTGGGTTTCAACAATCCCGTTTTGAAGTAAACCCCAAGAATAAGGCATTTGAACGTGGGACATATGCACACTTGATCAACCTATCGAATCTCAAAATGTTCACATGAAATGGCTTCCTATGAGTCTTCTCGGGTCTGCATACACTGTTACCGTGCAAAAAGCAAGCTAACTTCAGGGACAAGCCGCTTACTTCCGGTGGCTTCACACCTCTTTGCTCAATGAGCCATTCAGTCAACTAGTGGTGATCAGTTGTGTCCAAGTATGTTAGCGAACCTCAGCTAGAGGAACGTGAAGCGAAAGCTCGCGTCGCAGAACCCATGAATTTTGGGTTCAATCCCCACCCCTTCCCATTTTAATCTGGATGAGCATCGTGCCTGCGTGCGGTCGTGAAATCAGAACTGCTTGATGCACGTTGAAGACACCAGGCTAGCAGTCGTACTGCACTGGCTAAATTTATCTTAGCGTAGACCAGTTTCGCCATTCCTCAAAGGCAGACCTACTTATGTAAAGCCTTAGCCTTACGCTTTCTAAACACAAACGTATAACTTTTTTTGTTTTGTTTTTGCTGCCGCTTGAAAGGAGAAGCTGCTTATTGACTTTTTTTCTTTTCTACAGGAGTGTGTTAAAGGTGAGCCCGTTAGCGGGAAATGCAGAGTTGACGCCACTGATTGAAATTGAACAGAGTCCTTTCTTACTGAAATAAAGGTTGCTGCGCAAATAAGCTGGTAAACAATCGTAGTGAAAAAAAAGAAAAAAAAAAGCCCTGAGACTAGGGACAAAATATGGGACAACACAACACCGTCTCATACATTTGAAACGGTGTTGTGTTCTCTAAATGTCAGAACGCAGCTTTTGGGCGCCCGTTTCCACGTGTAGCGGCGTCGCCGTCGGCGTAACCGCCCGTTATATTTAGCGGGAAAGTGAATTGGTGTTGAGGCCACGTGGCGTCAATTTTGAAGCTAAATTTAGCGGAGAAACTGGGAGGAGGGAGAGGGATGGGTATGGATGAGGAGGATGAGAGGGTACGCAGGAGGAGGAGGGGAGGAGAAGGAGAGGAGGAGGAGGAAAGAGGAGGAGAGTAGTATCAGAAGAGGAGGAGGGAAGGAGGAAATGAGGGTGAGGAGAAAAGGAAGAGGGGAGGGGGAGAGGAGGAGGGGAGGGCACGGAGGAGAAGGAGGGACATACTCCTTCTCCCCTCCCCCTCCTCCTCCTCAAGAGCTTCGCTCTAATTTCACATTACAGAGAATTATAAAAGTCTTTCATTTCCTGTCCCTAGTACAGAGTATACTGTGTAACGTTCAGTTCCCATAAAACAGGCACACAAGACAGTTTTTTTCTCAGAGCAAGCGATGTGTCATTCATTTAATAAAAAAGAAATGCCTATCGAATAATGACACCTACAAAAAAATCTGCTAACAAAAATACGATACGGCTGCATTTGAAGTACATTGGTACTTTATTTTGAAAAGTAACGGTAGCCATCGAGCGTGACGAAGCACATTTCGCAATGAGAGTGTGGCTAATGTAGCAGTCTTATCGGTTGCTACTCTCCCCACCCTGCACTTCGTAAGCTGTCCCTCCATATAGCTGGAGGAAAACCTGTCTATAACTGGCTATCGGCAGGGGTCTCAAACTTGCGGCCCGCGGATCGCGACTCGCTGGGACGCGGCCCGCAGGCAACCGGCTACGAGTCCCGGTTCCCATGTCTCGAGTGCTGGAAACGGCATGCGTCGTAGTAACCTCATCTCGTCGATTCATCTTCGCTCGAAAAGTAGCTCTGCTCTTTTAACGTATTCACATAGTTTATAATTATCTGTGTTCATCTGCCCTTTGATTCGCTTCAGTTTTTGCTTCCTAGCTTTTTGTAATGTACAACAATTATGCTACTATAGGCTGCAAGTGCAGCTATTCGTTGGAGGATTCATCTCAACTGCGCGAACTCTCGATCAGCGGGAGCAACTGCCAGAGATAAAGCTACGAGCTCAGGATTCTCGCCTTCAAAAAATTATCACCACTAAAATACATGTGTTTGTTCAGAGTGTTGTAATAAAAATCGTGAGTGAAGTAAGAGCTGTCAAATTAACCGATTGTTTTCGGAGACGTGTTGAGCTTGGTTAATTATTGCGTGAATTGAACAACGTAAACGACAGTGCACTTGCTATCTTGTTCTATTAAAAATGCAATGTCATTTTATTCTCGTTATCACATCACGTGAGTGCCAAAAGTAGTCATATACACAAACCAAATCTAGGGATGTCACTGGCAAAACTGTTAGTTTAGAAAAATAACAGAGCACGAGGTCTCTTCTCTTTAAAATCTCATCATCAATCATCAAGAGCCCTTTAAAAAAAAGTGCTTCTTGGTGTTCCTTTTTCGTGTGGCTATTATCTGAGCTGATGAATGGGGCTAAATAAAGGGAAGCTGGAGCGGTTTTGTAGTTTAGTAAAAACACCTAAATCGTCTTTATTTGGTCTCCGGGATCACGAATATCGAAATTACTTTTTCGATTTCGTGCATGGAGTGTGCATAAAATCACTTCAAAATAGCCGCTCTATCCAGGCGAAAGCTATACACGCGCACTCTCGCTATTTTCAAAAAGGTTAAAAAAAATACGTCGCGACTGGTGTCAGTGCGGGGGAATATACCTGGCAAGCTGGCAATCGCACGCGCTGCCCACACGAGCAACACGCGCTTGGCGGCTTAAAGATCTGGGTATGCCGTAACGACTGGTCCGAGGTTTTTCGCGTTTAATTACATCTCCGGGGAAAACGAGCATGATATTGCCAAGCGCGCAGCCAGCCAAGTAGCAAGGCGCCCGTGGCCAGAGGTACCTTTTGACATGTTTTTTCTGCTGGGTATTTGTAGCGTATGGCGGTCACGCATGGCAGTGCGGCATATCGACCCCAAGGCGCAAGAAGTTAGTTTCTATTTTTTCAACCTTGTCAAAACAAGTCGAAATTGTGTTTGCCACCAGCGAGCCTAAGCCCGAGTGGCTAGGCCTTTGTAAGTGCCTTCTCGAAATGAGAAAATTTTAAGATATGCTACAAAAGCTTTGTAGTGCATTTTTAATGAATCTTGACATTGGCTGTTTGCATTTTGCAATAAAAAAAAAAAGAATCGCGCCTGTGTCTGTATCGTTATCGTGCTTGACTCCATCGCAAAGGACCGAGGTTCGATGCCATGGGAGCGGACTCACCTTTTTGTGTATTTGCGTAACTGTCGCGTTCTGGTGTATTCGAGAACCCTGTTGCTTGCTCGAGGTTCGAATGTTCTACGCGCCGAACCTTCTACATCAAATGATCCAGAAGCACACGCGTGTATACATAAGTATACACGCGTGTGCTTCATACACCTTATGTAATGGCCTAACTGGCGTGTGCTACATATACCTTATGTAATGCGTGTGCTACCTTACGTAATTCCCTAACTGGGCATTTAAGGTGAAATAAATGAAATGAAATGAAAGGAGCTCCGCGTGGCGAACCGGGGTCAGTCTTTCGCCAGCGCTCCAGCCAGCATCCTCGCTGACGCCCGCTACGCCCCGTTATTCTTCTCAGGCGAAAGCCTTATATGTCTCATGGTTCAGTCCAGTGTTGTACACGTTCCTCAAAAAAGGAACGAAAGCTCGGTTCTCGTTCCTTCTGACTTTTGGAACGCGTTCCCGTTACAAATTCCATATGTAAAAAAGGAACTCTTTCCCATTACAGTTAAAAATATGGAACGTATCGTTACATATACGCTACATTTGTATTTTGCTTATTACTATATTTAGTTACATAGAACAAAGTTTTTGTTTTGGTTTTTTAATCTATCCCATCAAATAGCAACATACGAATTTGAATGCCGTGATGGAAGGGCACCGGGAGAAGAAAGCAAGCTAAGCAGGGTTTCATTTGTTGATATATTCACCTTTTAAAATCTTGGCTTTTAACCGTATTCATGTTTGTGCTGGGCGAAATCAAACGAGCAAAATATACTGTTACCCTACATTGCACGAGTGTTTTACAACAACCTCACGCGTTTTAATCTAACAAAGTCCCTTGTTCGAACTTGAAAACAATTGCTTCTCAGTGTTGCTGTCCGCAAAACGATCAATTGAAGAAGGCGGTACGACTTTGGAAGGTCAGTCTTGAAAGCTACAAGTCCTTCTTCATGAAAGTTAAATTAGTCGTTCGGTTTGGAGGTGGGTGACTAGGGGAAAAGGAATAAAGGTTAATTTTTGTGTATCTTTTAACTGACCAATGTTCGGAATTCAAAGGTGCGTTCGATGTCTGGTAACATGTTATTTTGTTGTAACTCTAGGTCTCTGTGAAAGTTCAATGATGGCTATAGTCTGCCTTATACAGACAAACCCGTTTATAACGAACAGCAGGAAACGCGACGATCAGTTTGATATAGCAAGTAGTTCGATATAGCAAAAAACATTTACAACGAACTTCCACGGTGCGTTCGTTATAAGGCGAGAGCTTCTCTTCCTTTCTCATCTCTTCGCTTCCACCTTGTAACTAAGCGCTGGAAAGTTTTTTTTTTTTGCATGTGTGCAGATCTTTTTTTTTTAGCTTATCTCCTTTTCTGAATCACTTCTCTTCGTAGGCAACCGCTTTGGGATGTAGTCTTTTTTTTCTTCTGTGCGTAAGTGCAGTGTATTTTTTATAAAAAAATACACTCTGCACGCACGCACAGAAGAAAAAAAAGCTATAGCTTCTATAGCTTCTGAAAGCTATAGCAATAAGAAGCTTTCTCCCCTTCTAAATCGCTTCTCTTTGTCAATTTTGTTCACTGCTTGAGCTTTTAAAATTTTATTTCTTTCCTACTTTTTTTTTGGGGGGGGGGAGGAGGGGGAGGGACAGGCTAGAAGACGATTGTTTGCGCGTTTTAATGCGAAAGCATTAACTGTCCCATGGAGCGAGTTGACGTCATCAGTTTGAAGCGCGAAAACGGCATCTAGTTTCCTCGATCCAAAAGGAGCGAAGTAAAGCTAATGATTTTCGCCTTCGGTTCCATTGGCGGGTGCCTGTCGACGTCGCCGTGGAAAGCTCCCATTGGCCGCTGCGCTCGTCCCTTTCCACGGCTGCTCACCCCATGGCAGTGCGTGTCCATCAGCGCGCCGTTAACACGGAGCGTCCAAGGTCAGCGTGCCCAGGGGAGCACGCGCGCTGACCGTCGACGAAAAGTACGCAGCAGACGAAAAAGGGAGCGGACGAGCGGCTTGCATGCTTCGCATTCACAACTCATAAGAAGTGCTTAGGTGTACCTCGAGCTTTTGTGAAAGCATTCCCGGGGGAAAAAGTTCGATATAGCCAGTATGTTGTTCGTTATAAAACATACTTTTTACATGCATTTTTATTTAAATTTCCCGTGAGTTCGATATCGACAATAATTCGCTGTACGTCGGTTCGTTCTAAACGGGTTTCACTTATTTCTAGGTATATGAGGAATCGTGGAAGCAAACAAATTAGCTGAGTTTGAAACGTCCTTTTTTAGTGTCTTTTCTTTTGACTACAAGTTTTGCTTTTTGTACCGCAGTCTTGGGCACTGAAAAAAGAAACATTGTTCACTAGCTTTCCCGCATTCGACTGTTACTAAACGAGGACCGCACAAAATAAACCCTCAGATGATTAACCAAGGAGTTAACGAGATTCTGCTCTTGGTAAAGATATTGTTTTTATACTTTTAAAACTTCCCTCAAAGAAATTAAAAAAAAAAAACACAGGACGAAAAAAGGAACGCCGTTCCTCTTTCCGTTTCAGTAAAAATGTAACGAGTTCCCGTTCCAGTTCCACCGATGTCAAAATGGAACGGCGGCGTTCCTTCGTTCCTCCTAAAAGGAACGCGTTCCAGGAACGCCGTTCCTTGGAACGCCGTTCCGTACTACACTGGTTCAGTCCTTGAGCGAAAACACGTTGGCGACACGAAAGGTACAACTCACGGTTCGCCACTGGACCAAGGGATGGCGTTAGTTGTGCCAGAATCGGCAGAGGCGCGCGCGCGGCGCAAACCCAGCGGGAGAGGAGGACACTCTCGCCGCTCGGGCAGAGGTGAAGAGCGGGCGTGCGACATGAGTGCGTCGTCAGAGAGCGCGCTGTCTTCGGAGGTTCGCTATCACCGGGATTGGCGCTTGGGCTATCGCCTTCAAGTCGTCTTAGGGATAACATAAGAGACCCTGTGAATTTTTCGTCTTGTATTTGTAGCGGCGCAAGTTCCCATAAACTTTAGTTTCTTTAGTTCTTCGCCGCCCCATCATTTGTCACTCGTGAGAATGTTAAGATCACGGTGGTTCAGATTCACGGTGGTTCAGATTTACGGGATGAAAATACTTTAGAATTCACCTTTAACTAGATTTTTTTTTCAAGAACCTTTTCAGTTTTGATTTATTTAACGCGCTGCACAGAGAAATTGAGCGGCCGTAAAAAAGCGCCTGCGCATGACGTCATCGTTAGAGGATCCCCCGACCCGCCCCAAGCGGCAGTACTCTGAAGCTAGACGAGACTCTAGAGTTGTCGCAAAGCGGCCGGCGCGTGCGGCTTTGCGCTGCCGCGTGCTAGCGTCGCGCACGTTGTGGGACTCTGGAAGACGCGCTGGCGGTGACGCTGACGCGAGCCATAGGGGGTGCTGCGTGGATCCTCTACTGGTGACGCCAGGAGGTGTAGGCGCATGCCTTTTCTTCGAGGTGGTATTACTCAGCCACTCAGCGCTTTTCCACGCCGAAAGTGGCGTCGGCGCCATCGCCGCAGCTATATTACCAGTGCTATCGTCACTTTCAAGACCATAGTTTCGGTTTTGCAGAAAGTTCCGAAAGGCAAGTTTGAGTTTAGGACCGGCTTGCTAGAAGCAGTGTCCGAGGCTTCTCTGAAAGTGCAAAGGACGCGGGGGGGGGGGGGGGAGGGAGGGAGCGACTTGGGAAGCTATTTTAGTGCCACTCGTCGCATGGGCCGGCTTTGGCAGTGCTTTTGCTTTTTCCACGCAACCTTAGATTAGACCGTGCTTCTAGCGAGCCGGTCTAGATATCTGCAGAATAGTAAACAGCGCAGAAATAAAATGTTAGGGACGATAACTGCGCTTGAAAGCAACTTCTGCGAAAGAAAAGAACAACAACAAATATATAACGCACGTCCATTTTTTTTTCTTTTGCAACAACGAAAAGTAAGTTTTATGACAGTGTCACGCTTTGTGCGCGTCTTTTTTATGCTGGATTGCTATAAACACTAAATTGCCAATGTTTTCTTCTTTTTTTTTTGCAAGTATTAAACGTTTAGTTTATAACGGTTATTTTTTAAAATTAATATCTTCCAGCTACAAGACACTCGTAACATCATGATCATACCTGAGATTCGCTGACGGTGACTGGCTCTCTCAAGACTATCCAGGTGACGACTTCCGAGCATGGTGGCGTTGTGAGCGACCCGAAATACTGGAAGCGGTCCACTTTATTCGCTGGTAGCAGGCGTGACAGAACGACACATTTCTCAATATTTTGGTGAACATTCTCTTTTGTCTGAATTTTCCTTAAAGCATCCACAATCACCCTGAAATTAGGGTTTTCTTTTCGCCCGGCCTATAGGAGAGAAGAAATGTCAGCACAAACATACAGCCTTAATTTATAGTTTAGTGTCTTCGCAATATACCGGTCTGAGCGCCGAACTACGTCGCGGGTCGGAGTTGGACTTTCCGGCCATGACGTCACTGGAAGGCATACACTTGCAAGTTGAGCAGGCAGCCCAAACAACCTAGTGTAATCGAGCATTTGTTCTGTGCTGCCGAGTGAATGCTACGAGCTTCCAAGGCATTCATTTCAGACCAACAAACTGTTTGTATTCAGTTGGGAACAAGTATTACTGGCCAGAGAGTGAACCCGTGCCCACCGCTGGCGTCGCTTTTAAGCGATAGATTTATAAAGGGAGTATTCACATGACGTCCAGATTCAGTGCGTGCATGCTATTCGCCATTGCCGTGGTCAACGTTGGTTAGACGCTTCAAATAGCTTTGACGTGCGTACGAAACCGTGCGAAGGCGCATTTCTACCTGTCGCACTTGGCGCGTGTCATGTCAATCTATTGGGCTTTAAAAATTTGGGTTAGTCAAGCAGCTTGGGACGTCACTCTGCGCGTGCGAAGAATCAAGGTGGCAATGTGGGCGTTTTGATTGATTGTTTGTTTGTTTGTTTGGTGTTGTCCAGAGAAAAGGGGGATAGCCGGAAGAGATGTGGCCCTTCTCTACGGGGCAAGTGGCTACCCGGCAAGGCTAAGCTGAGATACTTCGAGAAGTATTCCAGAATACAAATACTGCGATACATGCATTTTAAGGCGAATATACAGATACTGGGATACATTTGTCTTTTATCTAACGGGATATCCATTAGGCGCGTCTGCAAAAACGGCAAAAAAGTATCCCGGAATACATATACAGACACATACAGAGAAAATGTTGTTCACTCTTTGTTAGTTTAATGCATCTCGCCTTACCTTGAACTCTTAGTCTATTCAGCTACCACCACAAATGCCGGTAATAGGTATTATTGCCCCCAGTGAACTATAAAGGTGTACTGGAAGCCCATGACTGCTTGCCATGATTGACAAAAGACGTCTGATCGAAATGAACCCTGTTTTACAGGGGCTTCCGAGTCACCCAGGTTGAGGAGATCGGACAACCGAGCCACACAATACATAAGAGAAAGAAAAGTCCCTGGCACAAGTTGTTTGCTATCAATGATAGGTGGTTTCTTTCTCGCCCCTCGCCTCCTTTCCAGCATTCACTCTGCTAAAGTGGAATGAAACAAGAGCTTTGCGGGATGAGCTTATTCTGCTTTCCTTTCCTGTGACCTTTCACAAAACCACCATGCTTTTTTTTCTTTTTTAATGTCTGTGTTTGCGATATCCCATTCCATGACCAGGGGATTATGGGGCGGAATTATATTGTAAAGTTTCGGACCACTCGAGCCAAACAGTTGTTCAGTTTATCCGTGAAAACTCGACATCTAATTTTTTGACAATAAAATGTAACGAAAAAACTAAGCCTGGCAGGGTATCAAATACAAGCAATACGTCGTAAATATATTTCTCCACTGAGATACAAATACGTTTTTCAAGCGCAGCTCGATAGAGAAATAAAGATACCAGAAATCATCTCTAAGATGCTATCTCAGGCGCGCCTTCTGCAAAAACTTAAGGATGGTTTTGAAGCCCTGTCCGGAGTTCTGCGTGGTGCAGTTGGGAAAAGATCTTCGACGGTCGAGCAGGAAAGGCAGCTAACTGCGTACTAATGGTATAGGCACACCCGCTCGTCTGCCTACTCCGAAAAGGAAAGCAGCACGTGTCTAATAGCTTCTTTTCCTTCGCAGTATTCCTGGTTGCAATCGTTGGCCCTTTGAAGTTTGTGAAAAGTGGTTCCGGTGTTGGCGCGCATTTCGACCTCAAGCGATGTAATAAGGCCACCTCATCCCTTGAAAGCTTTGAACAAGGATGGCGCTTTGGGCAATAAACGCCAGTGAAGAAACATGCTCATTGTACAGCCGGATGGAGTTTGTGGACGACTCTAGCCCGTGTTCATTCTCAAAATGTCAGTTCGTTCAGGCAGCCACTGGAAGGCAACTTGCTAACTGATCTTTTCAGCCCACTGATGTCTTTTATTAGGCTGGTTCACGGACCGAGGTTTGTTTTGCTGGGGTAGAGTGGCACTACCGGCGGCCATTGCTTGACACCGAAAATTGCAATTAATCCTATGGGGAAACGTGAAAAAGTGAGATTTCTTTTTCTATTCTTTGTTGCCATCCTCCAGGGGCCCCACGAGCAGCCAGTGGAGTTATGACGTCATGCAAGCACCCAGAAAGGTTTGCTTAGTAGAATTACTTTAATACTTTTACTTACAAAGACTTGCAGATTGCGTTTGAGGCACCATTTTTGTTTCCACCAAGCGTGAGGAACAGCGTAAGTAACACATTGTTTGGCTGTATGTCTTGATAGAGTTTGCACAGTGAACATCATCATCATCACCATTTAATTTCCTTGAGCGCCCGCAGGGTGTTATACAAGAATAAGACAAAAAGTAGAACAGTAAACACGAACATAACACTGTAAGCTAGTTAGCTAGGTTAGATAAAAAGAAGATAATGGATTCAACTTTTTTAGTAGTATAAATTACAGAAACGATGTTTTGAGGTGGTGAGTTCCAATCCTCGATAGCCAATGGTTGTGTGGAAGTCTGGTGAGAAGCAGCTGTTGATTAAATTGGACGTAATTTACGTGGGTGATCCAAACGAGGGAAAATACGATGGGGGAGTGATAGTAATCATTCTCTGAGGCGGGTATTGTGATACAACATTTGATGAAGGAGATAAACGTGACACTCGGCGGCGAAAGGAAAATGAATGAAAATGAGCTGATTGACGTAATCCTGATATGCTGATGTATGTTGAGTAATTATTATAAACAAAATGAAGGGCCCTGTTTTGAACGAATTGTAGATGATGTTTGAGGTATGACTTGCTTGGAGACCACACAGATGAGGCATATTCTAACTTGAATCTTACAAAAATAGTATACGCTATTGTTATGTTTAGTTGTACGATCTAAATTCTTCTTCCTTTGCTTGTTCCTTCTTTGCTGGCCATCGGTGGCAGCGTCCCCCGAGCACCTGAGCCGCTGCCGAACGACACGCGCCAAGAGCGTGCGCTGTGCAGCGCGCGCTGTCTCTGTCTGTTTGTTTGTTTGTTTAGGTTCTTCTCTTTTTCTGCTTCGGTAATTAAAAACAGTTTTGCAATGTGACTCCGACTCGGCTGGTCGCTTTCTAGGCCTCCTCCACAGTTTTGGCGACGAGGGTGCTGAACCTGGGCACTCTCACTCCCTGACGCCACGTATGCGTCGTTCGGGATAAGCTCTCGCCGGCGGAGGCCTGGCGTCGCGAAGACTTCTGCTTCCGGCGAATCCCAGGCTCACCAAGGAACCTCGGCTGTTGCTCGTCGATGACCGCGCGTTCGATTTCGAACGTCTTCCTGGATTGCTGAGCCGCCATCTTAACCGCAAGCATGGCTAACTGTGACAGGCCACCTCCGAACTTCCTGGACAAGGCCGGTACGCCGCCGATACCGTGGAAATCCTGGCTGCGGATGTTCGAAAGGTACATCTTGGCTACTGGCGCTCAGGATTATTCAGCCGAACGACGACAAGCGAAGCTCCTCAACTGCTTGGGGGTCGAAGGACAGCGCGTCTACGACTCCCTACCAGCTCCTGTCGGAACGGCGCAAGCAACGTCACCGGCAAGGAGATGGTCAGCAAGTTCGACAGGCGTCTCGCGACGTGTACAGCGAAACCGTCAGGGCCCTGGAGGCAGAATTTTCACAGCCAATCAACGAGACCCTGCAACAACTTCGATTTCAGATGAGGAAGCAACAAGAAGGAGAAACCCTGCGCGAATTTCTCTCAGCCCTCCAAGCATTAGCCGCGCTGGCGAACTTCGGCACCGACACGGAGGTCGCCATTCGACGCCAGTTTATGGTGGGGGCAGCTTCCACAGAGATCCAAGAACGCCTGCTTCTAGACGCCGCTCTTCCGTTCAGCGTCGCCTTGCAGACAGTGATCAATATGGAAAGCGCTCACCGTGAAGTTCGAGAGTGGGCCAATGCGACCACGGCTGCGCCGTCGACGGCGTCTGGAGAGGACGTGACCTGCCACGTGACAGAGCGTGAAAGAGAAACATGGCGGTCGTCCGCATCGAATCAACCAACGTGCCATCAACCTCCACCGATGACGCCATCCGCGCACGAGCTGTGGCGCTCGTGCCGTGAGTCACCTGCGCGATCTCCGACGCGGCGCTCCTCAGCCCGGTCAGGGAACGCACGCGCTCCGCGCTCGTCTGCCCAAAGAAGCTGCGCAACCTGTGGTCGCAGCGGAGACGTCAGTTTCGACCGTGGCAATCACCAGCGCAGCTCTGGATGGTCGGAATTTCGTCGTTCGGAGCGTTTCAAATCCCCGCGGTGGCAACCAAATCCACGGTGCAACGGCTACGGCAGAACCTGTGCCAACTGCGGTTATGATCAGGAACGCTGCAAGGGCTATGGCGTCTGCCCAGCCAGACGTTGGCACTGCGCCAACTGTGGCCGTCGGGGGCATTTTTCACGCGTTTGTAGAGGTGTTAAACGATCCCTCGAACGCCGCCAGAGTGATGAAGTTGAGGAGATTGTCTCCTTTGTCGCTGCAGAAGACGAGTCATCCCCGACACCTCCGCAAACAAAGCTCTTGGCGAAGCGATCTAGGTCCAAGGTAGAGATCGCCCGTGAGCAAGACGAGCAAGCATACCACTACGCTATCACGCTCGTGAACTCTTTTTCGAAGTGGCTGCGACAGCGAGTGCAACAGAGGCAACAACATAAAAAGGAGCCAGCCGACCGGCGTCGAGCAGCAAAGGCACCCAGATTTCGGGTTGGAGACTGGGTTATAGTGAAGAAACCCAGAAAGGTACCCGTGGGAGAGTCGACTCTTGGCCCACCTCTACGTATTGTGAAGCGTGTTGGTCGGTGCACATTCCGGTTGGAGAATGGTCAAGTGTGGAATGCCTGGAAACTCGAAGGTGCTCCCGAGGTCAACCTCGGAAGTCATCAACAGAGGATAGCGGCTGCTGTTCAAAGTGACCAGCCCGTGAGCCACACTGCTACTCCAGGTGACGCGTACCACAGGCATCATACTTGGCAACCTCAAGAGTCAGGTTCGGCCATGCAGCAGCTGCCTCGATCGCGGACGCCTGAGTGCAGACCTGCCCCGGACACGCCACCAGGAATGGGAACTTCAACTGCTCAGTGTCCTAGGCAGGTGCTTCTAAGGCGCTCAGGGCGTAACCGTCGACCACCAGTGCGGTATGAAGACCTTGGTACTCGATGAAATGAGTGAACTATCTCCTTTTTGTATTTCCGACGTAGAGTGAACTATTTGTGTGCTTCTCTTAAACTGTGTTTATCATGCTCTTTATTTTTGCTGTTGTAAATGCGTGCATAATGTTTTGTCATCACTGTCTTGTTTCTACACTTGTAAAAAAAAAAAAAAAGAAGGGAGGGGAAAATGTTATGTTTAGTTGTACGATCTAAATTCTTCTTCCTTTGCTTGTTCCTTCTTTGCTGGCCATCGGTGGCAGCGTTTACTGCCCGAAATGTAAGTGCCGCATTCCCGGTATACACAACAAGTTCAGCGCCAACTCAACTGTCATAAAACTAAAAACTAATGAATACATTTCCAGAAGATACGCTAACCACCTGGAGGTGTACACGGACGGATCAGTAAATCGAAGTCGAAGAAGTAGCACTTCAGCCTACTATGCACCTGCTTTACAGCTCGAATGGAGTGGGCGACTAGATGAGTTTGTGTCGTCAACAACAGCTGAAATGCATGCAATCCTAGCAGCCCTTCATATGATAAAAAACTTAACACCACGGGCAGTTATTGTCCTAACGGATTCTCGTGCTGCACTTCAACAGCTCCAAAGGCCTCGACACATGTCACAAGTAGCAATGGCGGCCAAATCAATTTCAAGATCACTAGAAGAAGATGGATTCGAAATCTCATTTCCAGTGGGTACCAGCTCATGTCGGATTACATGGAAACGAAAAGGCAGACCAACTTGCCTCCAACGCACACAATCTTCCTATTAGCATCAAGACGCAAGATGATCCTAGAAAATATTACCAAATTATAAATGAACACATCTGTGATTTATCAATAACGCTCTCTTCCCCTATCCAACCTTGTCTAACAGGAAGTCTTCGACGAGCAGAAGCCACACTTCTCTTCCGCCTACGTACAGGAAGTGCGCGTACAGGAAAATTACTTCACCGCTGGAAAAAACGCGATACTGACACCTGCAACGTATGTGGTGTTACCGAAGATATTAACCATATCCTAGAAGACTGCCAGAAATTTGAAAAGGAAAGGAAAGATCTGGCATCACAGCTAAGAAGACATCACTTCGTCGTGGAAGACATTGCAAACATTATTTTCCCTTCTGGTACCCGTGCTCGGAGGAAATTACTTCAAAGGATATTCCTGACCTTCCTTCAAGCCACTGGGCTACAAGGTCAACTATAAGAAGCAGAGTAATTTCCTGAAGTTATGAACATACGAAAGTGCTTTTGTGATGAATAACTCTACACCTCTCATCTTTCTCTTTATTCTTCTCTTTCTTTGCGCTCTTCATCTATTCTTTTAACATTTTTTTCCTTTCTCGGAGCGAACAATGTCAGCTTAACGGCTAGACTAACCCTCTCCGAATTTCATTATTTTTAATGCGAATAGCATTCTTTGGATACTTCACGCACTTTTCGTCTATGTATCTATCTATCTATCTATCTATCTATCTATCTGGCTATCTAACCTCTTACGCCGCGGGTCGATAAATAAATAAAAAAGACCGGCGCCGGCTGGGATTCGAACCGTTGACCCTTTGATCAGCAGGCAGACGCGCTAACCACAGAGCTATGAAGGCAGTTTTTTTTTTCTTTTTTTTGCAAAAGGTTTATTTACATGATTATATACACTTTGACACTATTATACAATATATACATAAATTGTACAAACAACCGGTTACACGTGTCGCACACTCTACACTCAAGATGTAGGGGCGCATTATTATCCTAAGTAGTCATTTTTCATTGACACCGATTCCAGTTCGCCTCAACTAAAACTTAACTTTTTCTCTTAAAAGAGTTTTGTTATTATATAAGCTAGGCGTTTTGAATATAACCTAAATGATGTCAGGTGAACGACTGAGGCTTTGTACAACTTCTTTCCATTCGTCATCTCCTTCATAATTTTCGAGCATGCTTTGGCCTACGAATATGGCTATGTTTTTGAAGTTTACCCACGAGGGTTTGGCCACACCCCCATCCGTATCCACTTTTCGAGTTTTCCATAGGCTATATAAACCTAACACGACGAGTGTGTCAAGAACTGAATCCAGTTGGCTTCCAAAATGCAAGTAACGAAGAATGCACTCTTCAACTTCAAAGTCCTTTTTCAGTGTCCTCTTGAAGACGTCCCAGAAAAATACAGCGTCAACGCACAGCACAAAAGCATGAGTGAATGTCTCAGTTGTCTTGCACAGTCTACAATCCGTGCTCCAAAATACGTCAAACCCACGGGATTCGCGCCATTCCTTTACAGGTATCGTTCGAGAATGGAAACGGAAAAAGAACGTCTTGCACTTAGGTGGTATTGGCATACGTTTAACTCGTTTCAGAACATCCTGCTTACAATTGTGAGGAGCCGCAAACGCACTTAAGCGATACAATGGTTCGGGAAACAAAGAATTGATGAGAGATCTAACTAAGTTCTTTTTGGAGCATGACTCTAAATAGGCACTGGAGAACCGTGCATTCAAGAAATCGATAGTGTCAGCAACTTCTTTATAGAAACCTCGTAAAGTGATTGTATCGCTTGAAAGCTTTTGGTCTACTCTGGATCCTGTGTACCTCGCCAAGAAAAACTCTTTGCATCTTTCTAGAAACGGGTGCTGTAAGGTTCTAAAAAATTTCCATCTCGCGATAAGTTGCCTCACAAAGATATGGCCCAGGCCGAGGCCACCATCTTCAGTACGTCGAAAAAGGTTAGATCTCCTCATTGGCTCATACGACGAATTCCAAATAAATGTCGCAAAAATTCTGTTGAATTCATTAACGGTAACTCTGGAACAATGCATGACTTGGAGCAGGTATGTGAGCTTAGCCAAAAGGAAAATATTACAGACAGCGGCTTTCCCAAATATAGAAATGTACCTTAGATTCCACATGTGAGCAGCTGACTTGACATTAGTTCTGACAGAGTCCCACATGGACCTGGGATTATCCATAGCGCTCAGTGGAACGCCCAAGAGTTTCGGTTTGTTCGTTGACCATTGGATGTCCTCGTACATGGTTGGCGTTGTTCCTCACGACCCGCTCCAAGATCCACTGCTTTTCTCCTTATTCACGGAGGCACCGGACACAGAGCAGTAGTCTGCAACACGTGACATTGCTGTAGCGATGCTTGGCTTGTCGGTGCAAATGAGGACCAAGTCGTCTGCATACGCCAGGAGCTTTACTTCACAGGCATGAAGACGAAAACCTTGTATGTTAGTATTATTGATGATATCCCTGCAAAGAGGTTCTAGGTAAACATTGAATAGTAGCGGTGACATTGGGCAGCCTTGGCGTACCGATCGTTGAACCATGATGGATGTAGAAAGAGATCCATTGATGAGTAGCTTCGTTGATATGTCCTTGTAACATAATTTGATGCCGTTTTCAAGGATGTCGCCGATGTTTACGTGCTTCAAAAGGGCAAATAGGAAAGAATGGTCCACCCTATCGAAAGCTTTCGCCAGGTCCAGTTGTAATATAGCAGCTGATTCATGCGTACGCTGGCAAATCTCTATTATTGATCGAACAATGTGGAGATTGGTCTGTATATTTCTGCCTTTGATTGAACACGTTTGGTGATCTCCAACGATTTGACTTATCACAGTCTGGAGTCTAGCCGCTATCATTCGAGCGAGTATCTTATAATCGCTGTTAAGGAGGCTGATTGGTCTATAGCCTTCAACCTGTTGTAACTTCTCAGGGTTTTTGATTTCGGAATGAGTATTGTGTGGGCCTTACGAAACGACAGTGGCAGTGTACCTTCTGTATAAGAGTCTTTGAACACGTGACATAGAATAGGGGCTAGTTTTTCTTTCCATTTCTTGTAAAAACTTGCAGGTAGACCATCCGGTCCGGGAGCTTTACGGCTTTTCATTTCGGTGATATTTTGTGTAATTTCGAGTACATCGAGAGGGGCGTTCAATTTTTCCGTCGTTTCTTTTTGTAATGGTGGCACTCTTGTTATTATTTCACGCAGTCTGGGAGCAGGGGCATTGGTACTCGATGCAAAGATGTCAGTGTAGTGAGACACAAATGCCTGCTCAATATCGTTGTCGGCTGTCAATTCTTGGCCATTTTTCCGTATTAATGGCACCAACTTTTTTTCATGTATTCACGTTCAGCATAAAGATATCTTTTTGTAGGCTTTTCTCCCTCAATTAGTTGTAGGGTGCACGTCCTCACAGCAGCTCCTTCATAACGTTTCTTGTCATGTTCTTCAATTTGTGCCTTTATGTTTTTTATTTCTTTCTTATACAGCCCCGGTTGTTGGCTTTCGAGATTGTATAGGTATAAGAGGTCTTTGTTGAGGCGTTTCTCTTCTATTTTTTCGTAATACCTCTTTATTGAAGATGTCTCGATCGCAAGTTCTCGTATTTTTAACTTAAACAGTTCCCACTTCTGGCACCACCCAGTTTTAACTTGTCCAAGGTCATCAATTAAACGTTCTACTCCAGTCTTAAAGTCATCGTTTTCAAGCAGGCTTTCGTTCATTTTCCAGCATTCCCATGACTGTGGCTTTTTTTTCGTTTGCTTACGACTAGGCCCTACACTGAGAGTGACCATACAATGATCTGAAAAGAACGCAGGGATCACGTTGTAGTCACTAAGCCTACTGCCAGATGAGCCAGATACGTATATACGGTCCAAACGAGCATGAGACGATCCTTGAAAATGCGTGTATTGAAGAACGTTCGTTGTGGTAGATGCATCGACCAGGTCACAATCTTGGACGAGGGCTCGAAGGATATCTACACTGGAATCAGCGAATTTCTTGCTTGGAACTTTGTCCTTTGCATGCAATACACAATTGAAATCACCAAGGACAATAACGTCGAATCTGGTGTCTGTGTCTTATCTCTCACTTGGTTAAACAAGCTTCCTTTGTATGAAGTCGGTTCTAGTAGCTCTTAGAGAGACGCACGGGCTGCAGCTATATAAGTAGAAGACGAGGAATAAAGAGAGACTGGCTCGTGTCCTCAAACCTTGGCTGGTCCTGTTTCCTCGTCGCTCGCCGTACCCCTAAACATCCAACACAACATGGTGCCACGTGGGTATCAGACCAAAAACAAACTGGTCACGTCACGTCGCCTTCGGAAGCGCCCCGTTCATACATGGTTGAGACCGACCGGGGAGTTGCGAGGAGAAATCGAGGACAGCGTGGGGTTGCACAGAATTCCTCATGTCCCGCGGCGCGTACACGCTAGCGCAGCTCGGCATGACAAAAAGGAATTGAAAGGCTGATGGAACACGCCCCGCTCACTGAGGTCATGGCCCCCTCGCCATTCCAGGTGCATTGCAATCGGTGCGGGCTCACCCTATCTAGACAGCGCCGTCATCTTGGCACGAAACAACATAGAAAGACAAGAGAGATAACGGAAGCTGCCTATTCCCGAGCGCGACGGAGGTACGGGTGTACGTGCCCCATCGAGGGTATTCCCACGAACCAGAGCTAGCGTTTCTACGATCATGCATGGTGTAAGTGTACGAGATGCGATGCGTTTCTGGTTGGTACTGACTCGGATGCGTCGGTCGTTTCGCGGCACGTGCTTTTCTAAGTAGAAGACGAGTATGCAAGTAGCGCTCTTGTGGCGTGCGCAGTCTCTCCTACTCGTCCGTCGTTGGTAGCGCTGTTAACTCCTAAACATGTTCAACCAACTAGCCCAAATCCAAACCTCTGACTATAACGTCGAATCTGGCGTCGCATGTATCCTCACTTGGTTAAACAAGCTCTCCTTTACGGTGTTGTTGTACGCATAAACAACTACTATGCGCCAGGGGTTGTCTTGTATAAGGACATTAGCCATGAGGAGCCTACCTGCGTCCATTCCTTCCAGTAAACTGCACATGCGGTACTGCAAACTTTTTTAAACAACAGGGCGCATCCAGCAGAATAGTCTCTTGCTGGGCAGTGGTATATGTCATACAAGTTCGCCCAGGCCGTGTTTGCTGAAAGCAAAGCCGTGTCTCCTGACACTTTGGTCTCTTGTAATGCGACGATATCACAATTGTGAGGTTCCAAAAAACGAAGGAGTTGGTATTGTTTTTTCCGTGAATTAATACCTCGGACGTTAAGGGTGCATATAGTGAAATCGCTTCTCTGAGTGGTGCCAAAGCTGACTGTGGTCATTTAAACGTTGGGGCCGGATCGGGCTTGGCTTGTTTTCTGTCTATCCTTGAACTTTGACCTTCCTCGTTGTTCTTGGAGGTCGGGACTTCGCTGCTGTTCATCTCTCACAGCGATGTCGTCTTTGGAACAGCAGGGTTCCGCTGTGGGGTAGGTTTCAGTTTTGTCCACCTTCGCTTTCTTGCGCAGCCGCTCTTCTTTATCCTCAGCCGTTGCAGGTGAGGTCGTCTGGGCGGGTGACTTTCTTGGTTCTTTAACGTTTGTAGGTGGAGTGTCTCCTTGGGAACCTTGGATTTCTGCGTCGTCCAGACTGGGCGTCGGTCCACTCTCCTGATGTTCTGGAGACTTCAAATTTGTTTGGTCGACAGAGCCCTTAGGATCCGGAGAATCATCTGGTTGGTCTTGGTCTTTCGGGAACATTTCCTCAACGTCCATGATGTGTTCGCTTACATCAACGCTAGGTGAAGCATTACCCTGAAGCTTTGAGGCGTAGGTCACGACACATTCCTCAATGGAATGGCCGAACCGCCAGCACTGAGTGCAACGTGGGGTAGAGCAGTGCCTACGGATGTGGCCTACTGCTTTGCAGCGTAGGCAGACGGGAGGTCGACCGGGAATGACCACCAGAGTATTCACTCCATAGATGTTGAGCATGTGGGGTACCCTGTCAACAGAGAGGTGGTCCTTAAGGACAAGAGTCACAACCCGGGTCAAGGTGGCTGTTTCCTCAAAATCAGAGAATCTCCACTTCTCTCTTGTGATTTCCTTTACCGTTCCAAACGGCTCTAGGACCTTCTTAACTTCGCTGTCCGGTAGCTGGGGTGGTAACCATAGAAGTTTAAGTTTGATCTCGTCCTTGGTGGGATCGATCACGACGCACCTTTTTTGCTTGATTACGAGCTCCTCACACGCTTTGATTTTGCACTTGGCTGCTCCGTTGGCGAAGACTGCCATCCATACATGGCTCATCTGGTAGGGGCCTAGTGCGATCAGATCTTCACGCTCAATTATCGAAAAAAGAGCTTCTTTAAAGTCTGTCGGCTTGTATGGTCTTCCGGTGATATCCGCGTGCAGAAAGAGTGAGTTGGAAACCAGCATACCTGTCGGTAGACGTGGCAGAATGATCCTGTAGTCCTTGTACACCTTGGAGTTTTCGTCTTCCTGAACATTAACCCGGTCACCAATGACCGTCATACTACTCTCCTTCGAGCTCATCTTACTTGAAGAATCGCTGCCTTCTCCGCAGCGGTTTCCAGGGCCACAAGGGCCCTAGCAAGTTGTTAAAATTTTAAGACAGTCAGAATAGAGCGTCCACTTATGGTCACTTCTTTTCTCCTCCCAGCTATGAAGGCAGTCATTCAACGCACTCTAAACAGTTGTTTATATCTTTACCATAGGACGCTTTGCAGCGCTGTCACAGCTACCGGTGCGCGCGTTCCATGCACGAGGGCTCATTCCGCTCTCGTGAGGCTGAGCACGGCCCCTAGCTCACCCTCTCCCGCGCTCGGGAGAGGGTGATGTAGCCGTGCTCAGCCTCACGAGAGCGGAATGAGCCCTCGTGCATGGAACGCGCGCACCGGTAGCTGTGACAGCGCTGTAAGCGCGTCCTATGGTAAAGATATAAACAACCGTTTAGAGTACCGTTGGTTGAGACTAGCTGAGACGCCAGAAAGTCTGGTCGGTACCATTTTGAGTGTTTGTGCGTATGGCGCGTGCTTTGCTCGCCTTCCTAAGTGACACAAACGCACGTGCTGGGCTGCGGAGATCGTGCGCAGGGCTGTGAAAGTGTCAACAAATTTAGAATCGCCTCAAGAGTGGGCTGGCGTATCTAGAGTGTGCCGGCCACCTGACGAACGCGCATAACTCCGCACCGTTTGATGCTATTCGCATTAACGTAGATAATCATTCCCAAAGGATGGGTTCTGCTGATTTTTTATAGGGTGTATTCACTGGCGGCCATATCTGTGTGCGCTAATACTGAGCACGTGCTGATGGCTAGGTTTCACTGTTATTTTGCAACGCGCACCCCGCACCATCAAGATTGCCGGTCTTGGCAGCCTATTAATGTGAGCTCGTTGTGAGCATGCGCTCTAAACAGTGACCTCAAATATGGCGGCCAGTGAATACGCCCTATAAAACGATTTTCCTCTCTCTCCCCCGAGCACCTGAGCCGCTGCCGAACGACACGCGCCAAGAGCGCGCGCTGTGCAGGGCGCGCTCTCTCTGTCTGTTTGTTTGTTTGTTTAGGTTCTTCTCTTTTTCTGCTTCGATAATGAAAAACAGTTTTGCAATGTGACTCTGACTCGGCTGGTCGCTTTCTAGGCCGCCTCCACAGCTATAGTCGTTTTAAGGAAGGTGTAGCAAGTTCAAGGTTTCGACGCAAATATCCGAGAGTACGGATAGAACCAGCAATAACGGAGGTTATGTGAGTAGTCCATGATAGGTAAGAGGTGAAATGAACACCGAGGTACTTATGAAATGAGCGGGCTGTTACTTTAGTTTTAGCAAGGTAATACGAAAATGAGGTGGCACGTGAACTGCAGGAAAATGACAGGGATTTACATTTATTAAAGTTTAGCGTCATTTGCCATTTTTCGCACCACTAAATTACAGACGCAGGGCCTTCCTGGAAAATTAGATGATCATCGTATGAAAGAATGGGTCGGTATATGACACCATCGTCGGCGAACAGGCGCACAAAAGAAGCTATTTTATGGTGGAGATTTAAGGTAGGTTAGCAACAAAAAGGGGTAAGGTACATTTCTTTGGGAACGCCTGGCGTTAAGGCAGAGGTGGGGAAGTTTACGTTGTTAACGGAGGAGTATTGCATATAGTTAATTAGGAATTGAGAAATCCACTCGACAGAAGAGGGTTGAATATTAATATCGCTGAGCTTCTTTAAAAGACGTCGACGAAGAACTTTGTGTAACGCTTTGGAAAAATCAATGAAAATGGCGTCAGTTTAAAATTCGAGTTGAAGCTCGAGTAAATGTCAGTAAAGAAAGCGATAAGCTGGGTTTCACACGAGGGTAAGATTGACGAAATACGTGCTGATGTTGAAAAAGAAGGTAATGAGAGTAAAAACAAGTATATTATATTTGAGTAAAGTATATGTTCCAGAGGTTAGGCGGAACTCTGGTAAGAGAAATGGGACGGTAATTACTCATGCGTTAGCGACCCCCAGTTTTGTGGACAGGGATTACGTTAGCGATTTTCCAGTTTCCAGTCGCACGAAAATATGGAAAGCGTCGAGGGACTGTGAGAATATGTCACAGAGGAAAACAAAGAAATTGTGTTTAGTGTTTATTAATACCTTCTAGTTAATTTGGTCATCCACAATGGCTCGAGAATACTTTTAGGTATACCCTATTGTTTTCGATACGCCTGCGTTGTCAATTATGATAGGATTCAAATGAGGGTGAAATAATCGGCATGAGTCTGGAACGTTTAACAAGTTTTCGTTAGTGAAGCTTGATCTGAAGAAAATTTTTCAGATAAAGAACGCTATCTTCATCTGAAAGTGGAATGCCGTCGTCATTTATGAACTGCAGTGGAAGTGAAAGAGCTGGGTTGACCACTTTTCAGAATAACAACAAGAGCGCAAGGCAACAACAACAACACACACACAGGACACACACCCAAGAGTACACACACGGACACACCCAAGAGTCTTGTAGCTCGATTGTATTTTTGGGTTCTTCTGCGCGAGGAAGGAGAAATATAGCAAATACTGCTTCGTATACTCTTCGTTTTCGCGAGAGGCGCAACAATAATTTATCGTATACCTCACTGGCGTCTCATCGCTCCATTTTCTAAAATTTCTAGCTTTTTATTTGATAACGTCAAGGATAGGGCAGTGACACATGCCCCTTTAAAAGAAACTACAACAAAATTTCGCCGATTAATTTTCGTCTATACGTGTTCAAGGGACCAGTATACCACATCGGACAGCCCAATCTCTTGTTGAAAAGGACACGAAAGGGAGTTTTAAAACAAATTGAACGATTAGCAAATGGCACCTGGTGGACGTCGCTAAAACCTCATTTGTAATGTCCGTCTAGGAACTTTTACGGGTGTGGCGACACCCGTCTCGGCTAGAACTATTCGCGGCAAGAGGTTTGGGTATCACCGCCTGGTGGAATTTTTTCGCTACCCAGAGTGAGGATACTTCAACTTCCTCTGCTGGCGCAAGCACGTGTAATGCCAAGCTTCTATGCACTATGAGTAAAACATTACCGCGTGGGTAGCCGTGCACTACCCAAAGTAAGGTAGGGTGCCTACATGTCTGTCTGTCTCAAATGAAGACATCCGTTGTCATGCCATGAATGTTCAGCGCGTGATGCTCTCGTCGCCTCTCGGTGCGTGACTTGGGCGCTAAAATGGCGTCTCTGCATTAGCCAAAGCTACGCGCTCGAGGTGATTGCACGGATTGCGCGTACTTCAAAATGCATACACACACGATTGGGCGTAAAAATGGCTGAGATGTCACCACTCAATAAGCAAAGAGCGCGCGTGTGCATGAAGGCACTCTGAAGTAGAGGAAAACAGAAGCGCCCCTAGCGAGCATCTCACCGAGAATGGCCTGCTAACTAATGCCACATGCGTTCAGGCATGTGACACTTTGGTAAGCTTGTGATTGCACGCACTTGCCCGAACGAGCAGAGACATGGTGGCAGCCGGATGCCCTGCTTGAAATCGTCTTGTCGACGTCAGCCTCGCCGCAGCTTTGCTCGTTCCAAGACGGGCACCATCACGATTGCGCCAGATGTCACGTGCTCTTAGCAGGCTGCTCTCCAGGGCTTGCCGGAGTGGGCCGTTTATAACGAAATATAAAGCCATCATGCTCAAAATACAAACGTGCCATTGTCATTTACTGATATTGTGGATCATATTCAGCCTATTTCTGGACACGACGGTCATATTTCAAATTTAGTTGAAGTATATAGAGGGTGGCTCAAGTCACCAGGCTCGATCTAAAATGGACCGTAAAAATCGACGCCTGCACGTAGCAATCTAAACTTTTCGTCAAAGGTGTATTTCACAGGTCGGTTTTTTCTTGTAAAATTACAAAGCGTAGTTCTCTTTCTGTAAAAAATAAGGCCAAGAAACTTGCCTGGGTCAACGGCGGGCGGCGACGCAGACGACCAAGTGGAGGTGCGGGTGTGTTTGCTGCTCCTATTGATAGATGGCGCTACCTCCTTGTTTCGGTTAGAGTAATCTGGTTTCAGTTTGCTCCAAGCATATAGGTGCCCGCGTCGACCGTGGTTTATTGACACGAACATAATCTTTCTTGTAATCTACCTTTGGCTTGAAAATAAATGCAGACAATGATAGCAAAAGTACAAGTAACAAAAATAAAAGAAAACGCGGTTGCATAACGACAACGCTGACGGCGCTCTTGCAGCCGGCGGATTTCGTCTGCGTGTCGTATGCTTTCTTTCGCTGGTCGGTTGCATCCTCGGACGCTGCTTCCGAGACCTTTTTTTGTCACGGTTGGTGAGAAAACAGTCACAATGCGTCACCTGACCGTCCAAGAGAGGGCACAGGTAGTCCTTTGGTTTACAGAAACCAGGAGTATGAGGCAAGTGAGATCGAAGTTTCGAGCCACTTTTCGTAGGCGTCCACCCACCCGTCGGACTGTCATGCGCTGGGTACACCGATTCAACACAGAGAACACTGTGCAGACCAGGCATCGAGTACTCGAAGAGAGGTCGCCACAGCAGAACAAGCGTCACGCCGTGCTTGCGGCATTTGCATTGAACCCACGCCTGTCCGTGCGACAAGTCGCAAGACAACTTGGCATCAGTAAAAGTTTCGTCTGGAGGGTGATCCGCCAACAAATGTATCCGTTCAAGCCACAGGTCCTGTTCGAGCTGCAGCCAGATGACTATGAACGGCGAAAGCAGTTCTGCGTGGACGAACTTGGACGCATCTCCACAAACAGGAACCACCTTCCGTTTCTGCTTTTCACGGACGAAGCTATTTTTCATCTGGATGGGCACGTGAACAAGCAAAACACACGCTGCTGGTCCGAGACAAACCCCACTGGATCATTGAAGAGGCTGTCCAGTCACCAAAGGTCGTAGTATGGTGTGGACTTTGGAGGGAAGGCGTTGTCGGTCCATTCTTTTTGAGGGCACGGTCACCGGCGAATCCTACCTTCGCATGCTCGAACAGGACGTCTTGCCGGAGCTGGAAGCTTCGCACATGCAAAGGGAGGTGTGCATCTTCCAGCAAGACGGAGCACCCCCGCATTACGCCACCACAGTGAGAGACTGCCTTGACGGAACCTTTCCCGGCAACTGGATGGGTCGAGGGTCACCGACAATGCCCTGGCCCCCACGGTCCCCTGACCTGACAATTTGTGATTTTTTTGTTTGGGGTTTCGTGAAAGCCCAGGTCTACGCAGTTCGCGTGCGCACGATGACGGAACTAAAAGAGCGCATTCTATCCGCCTTCGATGCGATCACGGACAACATGCGGGAGGCAGCCTTCAGGGATTATGAGCGAAGACTGCACAAGTGCCTCCAAGTTCGAGGTGGACATGTGGACTGAAGACAACGAGAACTCAAGAGCACATTATCTATCCATTTTGTACATATGACCAGCGGCTTTGACAACCGCGAAAACCGCGGGCTTCTGCTGACAGGCTCTTTTCAGAGCCATTAATTGCTGTTTATCTGGAACTTGCTTTGGCAGCCTCCCGTGTCTCAAAAGTGCGGTCTAAATAGCGTCCAAAGTGACGCATTGTGGCTGTTTTCCCACCAACCGCGACAAAAAAGGTCTCGGAAGCAGCGTCCGAGGATACAACCGACCAGCGAAAGAAAGCATACGACACGCAGACGAAATCCGCCGGCTGCAAGAGCGCCGTCAGCGTTGTCGTTATGCAACCGCGTTTTCTTTTATTTTTGTTACTTGAAGTTTTGCTATCATTGTCTGCATTTATTTTCAAGCCAAAGGTAGATTACAAGAAAGATTATGTTCGTGTCAATAAACCACGGTCGACGCGGGCACTTTCGATATTTCTTTAAAAGCAAACCGAAACCAGATCTCTGACCGAAACAAGGAGGTAGCGCCATCTATCAATAGGAGCGGCAAACACACCCCGCACCTCCACTTGGTCGTCTGCGTCGCCGCCCGCCGTTGACCCAGGCAAGTTTCTTGGCCTCATTTTTTACAGAAAGAGAACTACGCTTTGTAATTTTACAAGAAAAAACCGACCTGTGAAATACACCTTTGACGAAAAGTTTAGATTGCTACGTGCAGGCGTCGATTTTTACGGTCCATTTTAGATCGAGCCTGGTGACTTGAGCCACCCTATATATAAACCTTTAAGCTGTGAAATTCTTTCTGCCTTAGTGATCTCTCTAATGAGCCTCTGGCTACTTCTACCTATTCGCCTCGAGATTCGATCGTCACGGGTGCCATGGTGAAAAGCACAACTACGCTCTGTTTTAGACTTACTTATAGAGCAAAGAATACGCTACGGAGACGAGGTCGAAGCCGCGAGTTCATTCACTGAAATCAACTTCAAACGCTAAATGCGCCATCACACTGGTGGTTGAACCGCATTTGTGAAGCGGTTGCGAACGCGGTTTCACGCGCATTCGATAAGGAAAACGAGCGGATCCGCTTCGCGGCTGCAAGTCAAACGCCAGTGTGAATGCAGCATAAGAGCTCGTGCCACCACCATTCTTTTTGTTCTATTGAGTTAGTGTGGATGGTTGGCCTTCACTTACTTTGTGGTCACGAAAGAATCTCCTCGTGGTGCGTAGGAAACCACGGATAAACAAAATCAGATGTCCACACTTTTCAATATTGAGCTCGAGGCGAATAACCCAACGCCTCGTAAAGTCAGCCCCACACCATGCCATCGCGAGAGTGTAGACCTCAATATCCGGAGATCACTTTGTGGGTGTTATGGTAAAGAAGCGACTCCTTCATTTACAGCCGGCACACTCAAAATTACTTAAGAGGAGCTATGGTCAATCTATGCATTAAAAACGCCTTGACGAAATCCTGCCCGCATTCGATTACAAGCAGTTTTGAAGGTTTCAGCAGGCTACCCCGTTTACCTATTAACTCACGTGACTGAAAACATTCTGAAAAATATAAAGCGAGTTGGTGACACTGGCAGACAGTTAAGGGAAAGACAAAATAGTGGTAATCGTGCCTTACATTCACAACGTATCCCCGCGCGCAAACAAAGATTGGCCCCTAACACGCTGTCCAGTTTAAACAAACAAGTTAACATCAAAAACAACCAACAACAACGATGAAAAAAAAAAACCCGCAGAAAGTTTGTTTTTTGCACGGGGGATGTAGTTTATTCTATTATTTTATGTGGCAAGCAATATATAGGGCAGATTGGGCGTTGCTTGAACGGACGGTTAAGATAACATTACTATAGAACCCACAAAGCGATCTCCGGACATTTAGGTCTACACTATCGCGATAGCGGGTGTGAGGCTGACTTTACGCGGTGTTCAGTAGAAGTAGCCAGAAGCTCACTAGAGAGATCACCGAGGAAGAAAGGATTGCACGGTTTAAAGATGCATGTGTCAGTGCAATATCCTTGACGCTATCAAAAAAGAGCTAGAATTTTTGGCAAATGGAGGGATGCGACTCCAGTGAGCTATGGTAGATATCGTTGCGCCTCTCGCGAAGACAAAGAATACGAAGCAGTAATAATAATAATAATAATAATAATATATATTTTGGTTCAGGAGAACCGCGGCGCAGAAGGATAGTATTTGCTATCCTTCTGGTTCCTCGCGCAAAAGAACCCAAGACACAATTTAGTTGTAAGTCAGCGCTTTGTGACTCTTGGGTGTGTGTACTGAGTGTGTGTTGTTGTTATTATGCTTTACCAACTCACCCAAGCTGCCATCCACACACTTTCCAGAACGTTTTGGCTTTGTTTGTTAAAATTTTGGAGAGGTCATGAGTGTAAAAGTTTGGTTTAGCATCAGTAATGGTGGTCGTGTTTGTCCTAGCACACGCCAAATCTGCATCCCACAAGGCTGAATTGTTGACCGACTGCGCTCGTTTACAAAGTTGTTTTCTTTTGTTAGTATGACTATGGGCTGTTTCATTATATCATGGGTGACAGTTATCAGATATGATACGTTTCAGTGTAATGAAACGCTCAACTAAGTGGGTTAGCTAATTTTTATAGAGCGTTTAATTTTCATCAACGGTTCTTTCCTCGAAATTAAGAAAGAATAATTGGTAAAATATTCCAGGCATAAGTTGATAGATACCTAGTCAGCCATAGCGTAATCGCGAATGTATTTGCAGTCATAGAGGTACACTGTAAAAAATGTGTGTGAAATTACAAGCATTTTTACAGAAATTTTCTGTTGTCATACAGAAAATATCTGTTAATGGTCTTTAACCGAAACCTGTTTAAGAAAGAAACAGACATTTTCTGTTTTTACGCTTTTGGATAATTAGGTGTTTCTCAACCTCACGAAAAGCGGTTCTGAAAACGTATTTAACGCATTAATATTTTGTTTGTGTATTTAAAGAATAAAACTACATTTATGTGTAATTTTATTGCAAAGATTAACGCGCGCAATGTCTTCTTCTGTCTTGATTTTGGTGCGGAGCTTATTTTTCAAGATGGATGCCGGGTAGCGAATGTTTGTGGACGTTGGTTTTCCAGTTTGGATCATTTCTGACGTAAGCTGCACCCGTCATTGTTGTGATCGCCCGGCTGTACGTGCGTAGCTCATTAACTTTCCAATTCAGTAGCGGGTAGCAGTTCTGTGGCAGTGTAGTAATTGGCTTTTACTAGATTGTTGCGTCGTCACGGACGCTATTTGTGCTGTTATAAGCGCCAGCCCGAGCCCGAACTCTCGCCTCTTTCGCCGTTCGTGTTCTTCAGTTTTGATGTTCTGCTCTATGATTCATTAAACCTGAAGGTCAATCACCTCTGCCTCGTCTCTCATCAGGACACCCCATAGCCCGGTCGTTTTACCGGCCCTTCCTAGATGTCTCCTGCCGCCAAGTAGCAGATTAATCGTCGAACCACACACATCGTCGCCTCTCCATCAGATAATCACTGCATTGTTTGTGCGTCAGCTACCATCCTTTTGTCTTGTCAACAGAAAACTGAAAGATTTAAAATAATTTGATAGGGGTGTATATGTTCTCCGAATGCAGTACACACACACACACACACACACACACACACACACACACACACACACACACACACACACACACACACACACACACACACACACACACACACACACACACGCACGCACGCACACACACACACACGCACGCACACACGCACACACACACACACACACACACACACACACACACACACACACACACACACACACACACATATATATATACATACATATCGGCTACGCTAGTTCTTTTTTTGAAAATCTAGTTGTACCCCAATACGTGTTTTATATAAGTGCTTGATATTTAATTTAGGGGCTTTTAAAGTGGAGCGAGTAGTGCGACTCATCGGTCACGCGACCAACACGGGAAAGCGTGCCGCCAGCGTTTGCCCGCTACAATTAAGTCTCAAGCACTGAATTTAAGAGAAAAAATAACGAATTGAACAACACAAGACTAAGGATTATGTTACCTTTTGCCAATTACTGACTTGAAATGAAGATATTGTTGTAACTTGTGCTGCTATTACACGCGCGAAACGAGGATGTGGCAACATGGCTTGAGTAAGCTTATCACTGCGTGAATCTGAAACCGAAACTGATCGGGAGCATGCCGTGCGATGTTACTTTAGCCGATTACGTTCATATCATGTTTCCCTTCGAAGCGCTAGATTAAGAGAGGTGTCTAGCCTGCCAATTTAAATGCACAGAGGACTTGTGTACCAATAATAGTTGCAAATACTCTTTGTATTCATCTAGTAAACAGCGGCACTCACTTGCCGAATGGTTCTCAGAAAATGGTAGGGCATATATACGAATCGGGTCGGTAGGGTGGTTAGAGTAGAGAGTCGCGGAGGTGTTGTGTTGGAGTTGTTTGTGCCTTGTTTGTTGTACTGCTGCTATGTATGTGCCTGCAACAGTGTTCGGTATTGGTTGGTGTTCATGCTTTGTGTGTGCTGGTGTATATGAGTGATTGTCCCGTAAAATCTGTTATTTTACAGAAAAAGCCTGTTATTTTACAGAAAAAGTATGTTAAATAACAGAAAAATTAAAAACAGAGAACAGAGCTTTACAGAAATTTTCTGGCAGGCCAGCTGCCAGACAATTTCTGTTTTTTTACACAACTTTTTTTTACAGTGTAGAACGTACGCTAGAGGTTCAACTGGCGCTCGTGTTTATGCGACTTCAGGGATGCAAATTGAAGCAGACAACAGCCAGTCTACATTTGCGGTGCTCCTGTGCATCCCTATGGGAAACGCGCGTGCATTTTCTCTCTTCACCGGAAAATAACATGAATCACATTTGTTATTTGGGTCGTACCGAATAGTGTGTACCTTTTTTATCACGGAAAAAGTGTAATTGAATCAGTTGCAGTATTTTTCCTGGTGAGTGAACAATGTTAAACTTCGCTATATTTAAGGCTCAAACCTTCGTTACACCTCAGGTGTGTAAAAACAAATGACAATTCTAAGCAAAATGGCGATCGAAAAAAATGTAGAGTGTATTAAAGGTTTTCCAGCATTCCGTTGACGCTTATATATCGCTAATATGCCAGTCCTGTCACTATATGAGAATGACCCCGTCGTGCATCGTTACGAGCGGTTAAAAACACCCAAAACGCTATGAAATGTTTCCATTTTTATTATTTTTTATGCCGGGCAGTTTTTATAGCTCGGACACTTGTTTTCTGGCTTCTTCCTATTCTCAAAGATTTTGAGTGTGCGGGTGATTCTTTGAGCATAGAACAGGCAGCTTCGGACATATGCATGAGCTGCAGGGAGAATAAAACAATACTTATTTATTCCAAATCTGACTATATTTCCTTGGCCTTCACTTGATTTTGATTGTCTCTATGCGCAAAGAGTTACTAATCCAGAGTTACTGCGTAGTTCTTGCCACCTTTCTTGGTTTTCCAGATGTCCTTTGTCTGTCTTGCACGTAAATCCCCCTGCCGAAAGGTGCCGACGCCGTGTTCGCGCTAACAGCGCCCAACAGTGCACATAAATGCATGTATGAAGCTGTTTTAGCACTGTTTATCGCCACGAATTTAAAATAAAAACACTTAATTTATTTGATTTCGAAATATTTCAAGATATCTACTACGTTCAAATTATTCCCAATATTTGCTCTTATAATCAAGCCCAGAGAAAAAGTGCACCAGCTTTTCCTCGGAATGCATTTCCGGAAGCCAGTTTTCGACTGGTTTCTGTCTGCTTCAATTTGTAACAGCACACTAGCTCCAGCTGAACATCTAGCGTCATAGGCGTAGACTATGGGGGGCAACGGGGCTCGTGCCCCCCTGGTGAGATCCAGGGGGCAGAGCCCTCCGGGCCCGGGCCTTGATCTTTTTTTTTTTTTGCTTGTGTTTGTTGTTAGTTTGTCCTTGATAATTTGTATTTTGTCTTAAATGTATAATACTTCACCCATGTTTGTGCACCACACAATAGAACGCTAAGTTGTTTGTGGTGCACTGGAAAATAAACCATTATTATTATTATTATTATTATTATTATTATTATTATTATTATTAAATCCGAGACGCTGTTTACGTGCCATGTAACGAGCTTCTAGTAGTAGGATGTAAACAAAATAACGCCCACGTTGCCTTTATTGACAAAATACGTGGGAAATGGAATTCCAGCGTGCTTGCGTTAGCTTCAATCTCCGGTTCTGGCAAAAACATAACGCGAAGCACCCCCCCCCCCCCTCCCGGAAAACTTCTCAGCCTGCCCCTGCCCTGCCCCGTCGTTCAATATGGGTGAGTACACGGGAGGACGAGAGCTCTCTGTGTACTCGCCCGTCCCTCGTTTCCTGCGCGATATATACGGGCGGGATACCTGCAACCATAGGGGGTGCTCTGACTCGTTTGTTGTCCCCACACCTCGGTGTTTACTCAACACAAGCGTCTGTGCACATGCCCACGAGCCTTATGGACATGTCCATGTCATCTAGAAGTAGAGCACGGGGCACAGTGTAATTTAAAAAAATACTAACACAAATAAACGAAGTGACGTTATGCCGGATCTCTCGAAAGCAGTCATCAGAGATTGCGAGCTTGACCCACTTCGGCTTTTGTGCTAAGCTGGGCACCGTACATGCTGCATTGTTCATGCAGGCCGGAGTGGTAACAAAGAGCCCCTCCTTCCCATCACTGGAGAACACAAACTCTGGTGATGAGCGCTGAGCCGAGCGCTGAGTCATTGTATTTGTTGTCCCCATATGTGTAGTTCTAAAGTTAACCGCTTGGGGCGCCATGGTCTAATCTCCTCCCCAATTTCATATATTGCTTAAACATGCGCAGAGCATCTACGCTTGCGCGGTTCGATGCCCCGAACTGCTCGGGGTACTCGAAGCATTGAGGAACTTATTCTAAAACTGTCTAATATCGTTTCATAATTTCTAAGCTCATTCTAAGAAGCCCAACGGCTTAGCCTGATGCACAGATTTCGTCGTAGAGAAGCCCCGCGATCTTGTATAATTTTTCTACTTCGTTTATTCACTTTTCTGTGTCTCTTGCCAATATCACTTTTGAAAGTGTTTTAATTACCTTAAAGAGGACGGCGACAACTGCCAATCCATCGTGATGCTTTGAGGCCTCTTCAGCGGACCCGTACTTTGTGTTCACGTGCACCAGGTGCATCTGCGAAAAAGACCGGTGACAGCTTCAGCTCGCGGTTCGAGAAAGATAAAAGGCACCTATCGGATAAGGTCTCAACATAAGATTGCGATGTAACCGTTCCAATCAATAAATACAATTGAGGAACAACGTGACATCATTATTAAAGAGACCCTGCGAACTGGGAGAAGACAGGTTGATCGCGTCTATGGTCGGTGACAGGTTAAAAAGCCACATATAGTCACCGATGACTTATGAAATTTAAGGCATGATCTATTATGAGCATGCTTCTTGTTTCGTGAATCGTTCTTCGTCGCTGTTATCGGCCGATGCAGCGACCTTATTGACTGGGGAGCGATAACGAGATTCTCAAAAATCGCCACGCCCTCATTCCTTGAGATGTCAGTGACTATATGAGCTCCGCCTCCACCGCGAGCTTTCTGACTTCGGTGGTACTTCGGGGTCTCGTGGGCACGCCCAGCCAAAGCGTGACTGAAGGCAACGAGCGCCTGATGGAGGCGGTGAATCCACTACATTCTGAACCGGTCACAGAATATACGGGCAGAAACTGAGAGAGAGGAGGAGACTCCGAGCGCGCGGGGACGTCAGATCACCGAGCTCTGCTTTGGGAGGACTATAATGGGCAGACGTTAAACTATACTTCGTTTCAACTGAAGTCTATACGCAGTCGACGCTAGGAGATTAATGGGACCAATCAGGCAGCGTGAAAAGCGCGAGTCACTAGGCCTCTTCTATTTAATATTGGTTCAGCGATGAAATGAAATAACAGGTATAAAAACATGCCGAACACAATGATGGCGCGTTTTCGACGCTCTCTGATTGGTCCCATTAGCTCGTAGCGTCGACTGCGTCTGGACTTCAGGTGAAACTAAGTATAAGCTTTGCATCATAATCGAAGCCCTGAGACACGGTGCGAATAAAATAATCGACAAGACGTGTCGGCTTGTCCGTTATTTCATTTCATCGGTGTCTCAGAGTTTGGATTATGATGCTTCCTAAGAAGCTGTCCTGCACACTTTCGCTCCTTATAGCATTTGCGTTTGCCCACTAATCATTTCAACCAGAGCTCGATGTTCTGACGTCCCCGCGTGCCTCGTCTCCTCTGCCTTAGTCTCTGCTCCGATAGCTTCAAAACATTCTGAATGACAAAAAGATTAACCAAATATCATTGGCCTTTTGGAGTATATGATTTTATGACTTGCTACTTCTAAAGTTGGATAGCGCAAAGCACTTATCTGACCGGATACGTACTATACGCTATAAGCAGTTCCTCCATCTATACCATATAGGTTCAAACACGACCCAGGGCCTTATCAGTAAAAAAACTGACTGAAATTTTAAAAGAACGTCTAAGAAGTTCTTGCCTTAGATGCACTGAAAAATGTCCTCGAGGATGTGCGAACAAACAGAACGCGGCTCTTTGCATCAAATATGCTATCGTCGGGGGTCGAAGAAAAACGACATGAAGGACGAAGACAGGATAAAACATGTTGTCCTGTCTTCGTCCTTCACGTCGATTTCTTTTATCCTTGTTGCATTCCATCAGGCTCATGAAAGTACCCGACTTTTACTTTTTATATTAATATGTTATTTGACGTTTATTTGATGATGGCAAAAACTTTCAGCGGAAGGATGTATCAAGTTTACCGCAAATGATAAGTTCTCATAAGGCTTCTTATCTTTAAAAATGTCTTTAACGATCATTGTATTAAAGATGCCATCGCACTCGTTCTTATTTTTTGAAGAGATGCGGAACTATAAGAAATGTGTCAGTGACGTGAGGGCCACAATTTCCTGCAGATCAATTTTTATTTCTGCAACCACAGTCATAAAGTTCAACAGAGAATAAGAGGAAGTTTACGTAGTACTGTTTAACTAATTTTTTATGGGTCTTGTAGGCGGATAAAACTACGTGTTATCACTGCAACATAGAAACGAAGCTTACGTCGCTTGGTTACCGTGATCAAAGCACTCAAGTTCTCAATCTGTAAGTAGAGCTAAAATTAATTAAAATTAAATTTGGCTCTCTACCTGCACCACCAAATGGTATAACAAATTTAAACCAAATAAGAATAAAGGCGGCACCCATAAAACAAAAAACATCGTGAAATGGAGTGTTGACACTTCAAGCGTGGCTTATGCGTTCGCGACTCCAGCGAATTATAGGGCGCGCTGCGTCAGGCAAAATGGTGGACGAAAGGAAGTCGTTTTCGTCGTTCAGCACGCGGACCACCATAAATTTCTTGACACTGTAGCGTAAAATCAGAGTGTTACATAAGGCATAGCGATTTTCGACGGTAGATACCTTCTTCTAGTCAATGCGTAGGAATGACACGGCGGAAGCATAAAAATTACTGGAAACGATATTTGTTTCTATGCTGCCTACAGGTACCAAGCAGCGATAGCTGACGACAGGGTTGAAACGACCTCTCTCATGAGCTTCGCGGCGTTGCCGCTACGCGGCGTCGATTTCGCTGTAGTTGGCCAAGGTGACTCCACCTAGACCGTGCGTCCGATATAAAAAGTGAAAGCCGTTTACAACTCCCTCGTAACGCCGAATTAGAGCGAAGCTCTTGAGGAGGAGGAGGGAAGAGTACTGGGGGAGGGGGTCACGTGGCCTCGGGGGGGCGGTCACGTGACGATGCCGATGACGTCATCGGCATCCGCATCGTCATCATCACTGATGACATCATCGTCATCCGCATCGTCATCGTCATCATCCCTGATGAGGTCATCAGTGACGTCACTGATGACGTCATCGGTGACGTCACGCGTCCCATAATGCACCGCGCGGTTAAGCCAACGGCGACGCCGACGCCGACGGCGAAGCCGCTTAAGCCGGAAACGGGCGCCTAAGAGCTGCGCTCTAAAACAGGCAAACACACTGCGATGTAGGTCGTTACTTTTGTGCGCCTGGAGACAGCTCACCTCCATGCAGTAGCGATTGTCGTCCACGACGTGCTCGGATCCCCTGGCCGAGCCGCTTCCAGTGGAAATGAAGCTGCAGAAACCGGAACGTTGAGGCAGGGTGGGACAGCCATACGCCGTGGTACCGGTCGCGCGGTGCGGACACCTGCACTGTGGACGTCGTTGGGAACAAATGAGTGTTGTAAAGCCTCGGGATTCGAGCAAGGCATGCGCCATACGCACTGACTCTCAGCTCAACACCTGCGAGAAACTCTTTCGTGGAACGGTATGCACTCGGCGTCAGCTAGTTTGTTCCACGTTGCCAATGATATTGGCGATTGTGTCGCAAAACACTGCGCCACACAATGAGCGGGAACACGGCATCGACGCCTTTTTTGTGTGTTTTAGTCAGACGATTAACGTGTATCACATTATTTCGTTTTACACATAAGTTAAACCGGATATGATGAACGATGAAAAAAGGAAAAGGATAAGTACGTATAGACGCTTGCAGCAATCAGTGCACTGGCGCTGCCAGTGACTGACCATCAGTTTTTGTTTCATCTTAAAGGGGCGGTGCAACGATATTCAATTGGAATTTTTTTTTAGTTTACGCGAGCTTCCTGGCTCTAGTGTGACTCAAAATTTTCTCACGCAACGCCGCTGGCCAAGAAACTCCTTTGTTGCGGTGTAATTTCAAGGAAAAAAGTGAGCGTTTTCATTCCAGCTCTCTTTCGTAAAACTCGATGACGTAGCTAGGCGGTCGCATACCGCCCAGTGACAATATTTGAATGTGGCTCATAGATTGGACCCGAAGAGATAGCGTGGGCACTCGATTTGGGCTCGTGATAATGGATAGCTCGAGAAGCATTCGGGTAGTCACCCGAGTCCAATCGCTGCAATGACGACAATAGCCGAACGATAACAATGTCCGGAACTCCGCGCGTGTCCTGTGCCTTGCCAACCCCAGCGCATGGCTATGATCAACATAGGCAGCATATAATCGGCTCCAGATCACGTGGCCGCTTATTCTGGCTGCAAGTTGAGGCGGTAAACGCTTCTCGTTCTTCTTTAAATTTTTTTCTGCGACTTCAATTGTGTGTGGTGAAAAACAAACGGGTGTTTCACAGGTCATTAATGTCAGGGATCCGTTCAAAGCGGTATTTGCGCAAAGTACAAAGATCGTTGCATCGCCCCTTTAAGGCTGATTCACATACTTGCGACCAACTTCGACACAACCTGTTTCTTACGCATCTTGCGAGTGCTTACGACAGGCAGCGCAGCAGCAGGGATTGCGGTCGTAAGAGGCTTAAAAGCATGGTTGTGTCGGTCGCACCGCACTCGAACTAAAATGTATGAAGTAGCCTTTATTCTGGTCACTTCGCTCCATCATTACCGCAGCAGGACAGGTTATTGCCATTTTGGATATGACGTGTCCTTCTCCCCGGCATTGACCTTTCTGGAGGCTCGTCAAAGCCCGCTTCAGTGGCTCGGTATCTCGGTAGGACTAATGTCACTGGATCCTGGGAAAGTAACGCCAAGCTCCCCGTGTGGTCGCCATCTTGGTCCGTGAAATGAGCAATTTCTCCTTGACCCCTCCGTTCTTGGAGAGCCGATCCAGATTCGCTGGTGACGGGTAGCTTTAGCGGAGTCGTTTTTTTGTATACCGAGATTTTGCTAAACACACACCGGCGAAACAAGTGTACACCTTCGTACCACCACCAGATGCTGTGTCGGTGCTTGGGGGCACTGAAAAATAAGTTTACTGTATTGAAATACGCTAAGAAGAACAATATAGCTGTAAGAGATCCATGGAGATGGACATGATTAATAAGT